>WHYT01013492.1:32294-52731 GCA_009806455.1 Tetrax tetrax | reverse complement strand
CTCAGCTGTGGCCAGCTAGAGTTTGGTTCAGACACTTTCCGCCACAGCAGTGCAGCTTTTCAGAACAGACTGCTCTCTTAAGCCATCTTTTTGTTTTGGTTTGTGTGGTTTTTGGAGTGGGTGTCAGGTTTCCTTGTTAGATTTGGGAGCTGTGTGTTGCTCTCAAAACTGCCAAGAGTGTCTCACAGGCCCCCTTCCTTGCATACCTAAGGCAGGAGATTTCTCGGTAAGTTTGTTTTAAGTTGCTCAGGGGCTGAGAGAATGCCAGTGAAATAGGGCAGAGCTTGATAGAGAATTAATTTCTCTGGAGGGAACAGGGAACCGCAGACACCTGACCCTCTATTCCTGTTTATCTTTGCTTTTAGGAGGTCAATTGAATTGTGGACATAAACTTATTTTGCAGTTTGCAAATAGGTACTCACCAGAAGAGTGTTCTGGCATCACAGAGCATTTTGTGTTTCAATTTCTTCTTTTCTAGTTCTTTTATGGCTTTGCAATAACTTGCAACATCTGTATTACAGAAACATTATTTACACAACATTTTCACAGCATCGCAATTCAAATTACTTGGCAGAATTCCCGTGAAGATGTCCCTCACATGGCAATGACCAACAACCCATTTCAAACTTGGACTTCCTCAGTTTCTTCTGCATGGTATAGCTGCATGGTATAAGCACTGTCTGAAAGATTCAGTCTTCAATTCCGTGTATGTTGAGAAACGAGTGAGGGGGAGGCATTTTGGCAGTGTACATTCACTTGGCCTCTTGATCCACTTGGTTATGGTCCTCCCTTTCACACGGTTCCTCTCTGTGGAGGTCATTGCTGCAGGATGTCATGGAAAACAACTGTCCCAATGGCTCCAACAAGGCAGTAGACAATGAGAAGCCTCTCATTGTCAAACACAATGGTCTAGCCAAAGCTCCATCTCTGGACATGTCTGCAGTGCTAGCTGTCACATTCCAAGAGGGCCCATAAGGGAACAGATCCCTCTGTTGAGGTCCACTTTTTATGCTTTAGTTGTTGTGAAAGCCAGGAGAATGGCAGACTTTTAGGTGGACTTTTGATCTGACCTAGTGTAACACTTAGTTCAAATTTACATTGTCTGGGAGTCAAGCCTGGTTTCTAGCATAGTGTGTTGTGCAATCCTTGCTCTCATGCCCAGTGCTGTCCCCCACCATCCCACAGAGGTTAGTGAGTTTCTATCTCCAGGGAAAGGGAGACTGCTTTCTGACTGCAGTCACGTTTGTCCTGTCAGGCTTTGCCCAAGCCTGCTTCTGAGCTGTTACTCAGAGAACTGCTTACACTTACTTCCAAGAAAGAAAGTGCTTAAATCCAGCTGACCTTAACAGATGTCTTGGAGTGAGGTTCTGCCAGCTCTCTATCCATGAAGCGTGGTGTCTCTCTCCTCAGTTTCTCATTCATTTTCTCATTTTTCTTTTACCTACAGGTAAATGGGTACTGGGCTCTAACACAACCTCTCTTAGGCTCTCCCATCCTATCGATTCAGTCCCAACACAAAATCAAAGAGCTGATTATTTAGGCCCAGAAGTCAGGAGGAGCTTTTTTCTGCTAGGGGAGAAGAGTCAGTGGACTCAAGCTTTCCAGCAAGATGTAATGGGATATACCCTGTTTTTTAAACTCCCTTCGTAAAGCCCTGAAGTCAAAGGCAGTGGCCGGTGGACTTGATCGAGTGGGACTCAGGGAGGAGGCTGCCACTGTGGGCACGGTGTAAAAGGGACCGGGAAAGCATACTGCTGAGGTCCCAACACCTTCATATCAGCTGGCAAGCAGCCCCTGCCAGAGGTCTGCTCACCCATCACATGGGAGATAACACAGTGAGAATGACCGTGGGCTAACTCTTGTCTGGCAAGACCCTGAGAGTACCAGGATGCATTGCCGTAGAAAGGAGAAGAGCAAGGGGAGACTCCATACGAGTGTGCTAATGGTCTCACAGAGGACAGCTGGGAACATCTGCCCTTTCCCTCATAACCAAAAAAGCAGCAGAAGAAAAGAAGTCTACGGGTGGGGAATTCCAGTGGAATAACACACATTTTAACACCAGGCATGAACTTAGCAGTACTCAGACGGGACCTGGGTAGCTGGAAGGCTCAGAGCCATTGCAAATAGCAGTAAGTTATGCAATTTTTCTTCCCATTCTTATTGCTGGCTTCTGAGAGTTGGCCTGGGGAGTTCAGTATGAGGAGAGTACTGTCTGACTTAAGTGAGCTCTGTACCATCAGGCCAACTTCTATAATTTTGAAGGCAGGGAGCAAGGCTCAGGAGCATTGTAAATAATGACCACATGTATCAGAAGGGGTATGAGTTATCCTGCTCCAGGGCCTGTCTTTGGCAGCTCGTTGGCTGAGCTGCTTGGATGGAATGGATATCTATGACAGAGGGTGAAGGACAGAGATGTGCTTACTCCACACTCGCCCCCTCCGAGCCCTGACATCTTTCCTAGGAGCACTGGTGCTGGCCACTGTTGGACATAGGATGGAAAGAGGTGGGTGGCAGCATTCATCCCACGCGCACATTTCCAGTGCTCCCCTTTCTTTTTCTTCTCCAGTGCTGCAAGCACAGTTGCAGGCTTTGGCTATACATTCTCCATGACCTTCCAAGCATTACTGTCTGCAGCACCTGAAGAGAAACCCAGAGCATCCTGCATCATCTGATTGCCTGATTCCACCAGCTACAACCTGGCTGTCATGGTGACAGTCTGGAGAACCACTTGGACCTTCAGGATGGGAGTTTGGTAGTGGCAGAGTGACTTCGAAGAGAGGCAGATGACTGCCTGCTCCAGAATCACTAAGGACTGTGTGTTGAGCCAGCCTGGTGGGGTTAATGGCTATAGGGACTGCTCAGGCTTGTCATAACCCACCTGTCTGGGGACTCCAGCGAGGCTGAAAGCTGGCACTTGGCTTTCCTAATCAAGTGCTGGTTTCTTGTGGTTTTTCTCTTAGCTGTACTTGTAGCCTGTCTAGCCATTAACAGCTCCAGACTGTCACACAAGCAGAGGGAAGACTACTTATCACTCGTCAATTGCTAGGCTTATTTGTGTGTTTTCAGGTTTTATGCAATTTTTTAAAGTGCAAACAGATGTCACAGTATTTTTATCTCCATTACCTTCATATGGTTTTTATCCCCATGAAACTTGCAAAGAAAAATTGCATGCAACCAAGTATTCGGTCCAGCAAGAAGCTCCATGAGACAGAACAGCCCAAAGCCAGGTAGCTTGGTTACATAAGAATCCTAAATACTCCAAGACAGAAGCATTGTACAAACTGGGGGTCTTAACAGCTCAGGCTGATCCAAGCTACAGAAAACAGTTTTCCTTTTTCATACGCCCTTCTCTCATTTACAGCTCAGACCATCTTGGTATGAAATTCCCTCCTCACTCTTCTGGCGATCTGCCTGCCTTCAGTGCATGTTGTGTCTGGCCAAAACATTGTCTCTTCAGAGAAGCCTCTGGTTGGAGAGTGCTCTTATCCATGTGCTACAGGCACATGGACTGAGGCAGCAGGAGCTGATGGGCTCTCCCTCAGGTATAAGAGGCAGTGGTGGGCCTGGTTCTGCAGGCATCATGTCCAGTCTTCGCTGTCTGGTAGACAGGCCAGAGGTAGGTAGAGGATTTGAAGAAGACTGGAGGGTATTGTAAGAGTAAGTACAGGAGACACAGGAAGGGAGTTACAGCATTGCAATCCAGTCATTGAATGCTAGGCTTCAACCACTCCGCTGCTCCTGACAGACTTCACTTCGCTTACCCAGGCTCATGTCTCAGAGCAGCAGCTGCAGCTTTACAGGAGACCATGTTGATGTTCCTCTTCTGACAAAAATACCCTCAAGTCTGCTTTGAAATTGGAATTGAACAAATTTTCCCTATTAAGTTGCTTTATATTGCATCTAGTTCAGGCATCAGCAGGAAATTCATCCGCGTTGCTGTGTTACTGTGCCAGCAACCAGGAACGGCAGCAGCATCCAAAGGTGAGGTCTTATCTCTCTACCCATGTCACCAACTCGCACAACACCGTAAAATGGTATGGTGCCATAACACACAAGGGGGCAAAAGAGACAGATCTCCGCTGTTCTGCCCAGGTGACAGGCACTATTCATACAACATTGCTCTTTATAGGCTTTGGCTGAGTGGTGCAGAGCCTCCTACAAACAAAGGGGACGAGGCAGATTCTGCCATGAAGCACTCAGCATGTAAGGAGACAAAAGAGTGAGAGGGAACAAAAGGAAAGCATTTTTTTTCAAGATCACAGAACAGGTCAGCAGCATTAGATAACACAATGCTGAACTAAATACCCAAGTGCAGGTGCTTCCTGTAGGACTCCTTCTGTAGATAATCTAGTCTACTTAAGCAGGTTTTGTTAGAGAAATATTTAGGGAGATGTTCACTGCTTTGCTTTGGGCTCACAGGCACATCAAACATGTTGCAGCTGTTTATCCTTGGAGGTGAAAAAAAAGCAACTGACAGTGTAGAACAGGGCAATCTATCAAACCTATAAAACTCATTTTTTTGGGTCCCATTTGTAGGAATAAAAGAAATATTTGTGCAATCACATAAACTGCTAAACTTTTTCGCATCGTTATGCTGGTAACTCCCTTCTGTACCAGACGGGAAGGGCTATTAGACCTTTTTCCAATCTGATTTTTGATAAGACTCTTTAAGACCCCTGTAAATCTTGTCAGAAAAGGTATTTGGCATTAAAAAAAATTGTTTAGGTGAGAGAGCTGGAATGCAGGGTGGTGTTTTATGGAAAGAGGCTGCCCTTGCTTCCTGGAGTGTTCAGTCCATGTGCTACTACATCTGCCAAGGCAATTCCAGAAGAGATCACCCTGTTGCCCAGTTTCCAAAGCAAATGTCAATTAAGAAAAAAAGAAATCATTTTCTTCTGTTTTTCATTCCACTAAAATATTGAGCTGGAATATCGTGAAGAGATGCATGGATTTTGCTCTGGTTATTTGCAGAGCTGTTTCACATCGAGATCATTGTTTCACTGATAGAAATGTAAATCCCAGCTGATCCAGTAGGAAAGGTAAGACTGCTAAGATGGCAGGAATCCATTGTTTCAAGCCATTTTCTCAGAAAGCTTTTTCCATTTCTTTTTCCCAACATCTCATAAATTGTTTTTGCTATTCTTTTTTTTTCGCAAATCATAATTAACTTAATCCGATTTTTTTTTTTTTTTTTTTTTTTTTTTAAAGAAGGAGCCCAGAGATAGGCTTCAGCCCCTCCCAAGCGCCTTTCTGTCTGGGAGGAATTGAGTCCCCCATATTGAATGTTCCAGTCTGGCACGCTCAACAACACACAAATATCAGCTGTGGTACAAGTGAAATGCTTTGGTGAATCATTGGACAGTGCCTGAGGCTGCTAACAGTTCGGTCACATCCTATTGTTACACTAGCAGCCCTGTAAAAAAAAACAGACTGAAACTTATCCAATGTGAAAAAAAATGTAATAAACTGATTTAGTGCAGATCTCCTAAGAGTAACAAAACACACCCTAAACCTCCTTTTTAAGATCAGTTGCATTATATTTATAAATAAGTAGTCATAGCTGGCCTTTTTAAGGGTTCAGAATTTGCAACCTGGTTAGAGAATCACTTAAAAAAAGAAAACGCGCTGGGCTTTATCTATCTACGTTTTGTACCCAATTCACTTAGCTGCCTAGGTTTTTCTGTGAGCAGAACCATGCCCCATCAGATAGCACCACTTTCATCATTTCACCGCAAGGCGCTCCCCACTTCCCAGACTTGGAGATTCCTGGGGATGGAGAGAGGTTTCTTTGCAATCATTCAGGGGATCGTGCCAGGCTGTGCACCTGGCTCTGAGATCACAGAACTGTGTTCCCTAAAATGAGAAAATATCCACTCAGGCAATAACCAGGTGGACTACACTCCCTTCACAAAGGAGTGCAAAGCACACTTGTTCAAAAATCCAGAACAACTGTTTATCACAGACTATACATGAAAGAGAAGCAAGTTTCTGGTTTAAAGCTTACTGCCTAAATGACCCAATATGAAATGAAATAAACTGCCCTTTTCAGAAAGGCAGTGGCAGTGAGCGTGATTTTTTTTTTTTTTTTATTTTAAGGCCAATGAAGGCTATGTACTTCCTAACACAGACCAAAACACCTCCCCACAAAACAGGGGCTCAGTTATATCTGTACTTCACAGAACCTTGTGCTGTGCTGGCAGGTAAAATGAATTTAAATGAGGGAGAGCCATAGCTGGTGTCTGCTTAAGGCTATAATGCAATGCTTAAACTTGCACATATGTAAGGAAATTTAAGCCTACTGAAGAAAATGCAAAGCTGACACAGCAAGGTGTCCGCAGCCTTGGCCCTTCTGGCCAGTGGAAGCTGATCTACAGTGAGGGACAACTGCAAAGGAGCAGGTGATGACGTGAGATTCAGCGGCACACGGGTGTCTTTTCATACGCAGCTTGTTCAATCAGTTTATTCCATGTTGGCTGGTGTCACAGCTCCCCAGAGGTTTCAGGGCTCTTCTCGGCCCCAGGGCAGAGCGGCTTCAGCTGCAGAGTCACAGTCTGCCTTCACCAGGCAGCCACAGCTGCCAGCCTGCAATCAATGGCCGCATCTGCATCCCAGACAAACTCCTCCAAAAGCATGGCAGGTCTCTTCATCAAACAGCTTCCCCTTTGGACCGGTGCAACATCAATTTTCCCATGCCTGTCTGACCCTACCCAGCCAGGGGCCAACCTGCCACAGGCAGGCTACCCTGGCTGAGACCTGGGACAACCTCCGCAGCTGGCACACAATGCATGGGTGGTTCAAGCGAAGCCATTGAAAATACTGCGGCTCACACCATGGAGAGAGACCCTGCCCCATGACTCTTGATCTCTGTCACTTGCTTTATCTGCATGCCACCTCCTTTCCCTTCTCACCATTTCCCCAACCTCCATCACGGCACAAGGCTCCCCGGCTGGCCCGTGTCCTCGCAAACAGCTCAGGTCAGCAGCGCTCTGGCCACAGGCCATATTTTTTATTCAAATATTTTTATTTGTTTTATTGAAATACTGTCAGTAAATACATTAGTTAGGAAGATATGGCAAGTAGAAAACACGGGGTGGGATGGAGAGATTTGACCAGCTATAAATAGCAGATAGAATAAATAGACAACTGCAAATTATGGGCTGCGAGGCTGGGCTTAGCGGGGAGCTGGCACCTGCTACTGGGAGACTTTCACCAGTTTATTTGTTTGCTTTTAAAATAAAAGCTGTTTACAATGCTGAACTCCAGGCTGACAGATTTGCCGCTTTCTGGGAAAACATTACCACTTAATGATCACTTGCAGGTGTTTTTCCTACCTGCTGTGCAGTACTTGACCCACTCCGCGTGCCAGAGGCAAGGCAGAGCTTTCGGCGCAGATTCCCTTTACCCCAAACCCTTGCGACACGCTGGCAGCCTGGGTAACTGCCTGTAGGTTAGCAGGTTGGGTCACAACACATTAGCTGAGTTTATGGGAGGCATAGGGTGCTCTGCAGAAATGAAGGTTTTGGGAGTGGGTTGTGCAGTTAGAGGGGAGTGCACGGCAAGAGGGGACCCTGAAAGGCCCATCAAGGGAAGCATGCACTAATACTACTGGATGAGCCTTGGAAACATTTCTGAGCAGGGGAAATAAAGGTTGCCAAGGCAGAGGCTTGTCCTGAGATGGCCACAGAGCCTTCACAGAAAAGCTTCCTGGGGAGCGGGGATGGTTCCTCAGCAGCCCCAGCACAAGTTGCTGGAAGCACTTATGGGGTGCAGAGGATCAAGCATTTTGTTTTCCCATAAGGACAGGTTGTCACGGGCAGGGGGGATCGTCCAGCATGGCTGTCACGGTGGTTGGCACCAGGTCAATACTGTGAACAGCAGACATGTTCCTGCGGACACCGCGATGACTTCTCCTGGTCCTGAGCTCCCACTTGAAGACCACTGCTCCCACTCAAAGTCTGTGCTTTCACACAGACTAACCCTGCTTTCCCCTGGGTGATAAAAGGATGCAGGCTTGTCTGGGCTGTGTAAACATCACAGCCCGTTTTGAAGGTGACTGCGCTCGCCACCAGTCTGGGACAGTCCCTATGGGTGAGGTGTTTTTTCCAGTCAATCCGCTGCCTAAACGAAGAAAAGGCAGGGATTTAGTATCCCAGGAACTTTTCAGCCTGGCTGATGCTCTGCCATACATCACCAACTGCTGAATGTCAGCCATTGCTGCAGTTGAGCTCAGTACCTTGTGTTTATCTCCCAGAAAATCAGTCTGTCTGGACACAAAGCTAGGCTTTAAGAGATGGGGAGTCCCAGACCCCTCCCACTCTGTTTCGCTGCGTGCCAGCACCCCCTGTGCAATGTGCCTCATTCCTTATTTACATGTGCCTGGCTTTAAATTGCAATCCCCGCTGCTTGTTACGCCTCTCTCTGCTAGATTAAAGAGTCCTAAAATGTCACCCTTTCAGTGTTATCAACTGCTCTCTGCTATTATTGCCTCGCAGTAAATGAAAGGGACTTCCCAGTCATTATTTTATGCCCCACAATCACCGTGCTTTTTCAGATCAATTAGTTTTCACTCCTCTTATCTGCATTCAAGCCTCACCTCCCTTTCAGTGTTTCCATTGCCTGCTCGGGGACCTTTCCTATGTCTCCTCTGACCCCTGGGAGAGGAGCCGAGCTGACTCAAAAGCGGGGCTTGGTGAGAGGACATCCGATCCGCTTACGGACCAGCCGACCTAATGTTCAACACAGCCAATGCTTTTGTGCGTGTCTGAGCTTATCACTGTGCATCCTGGGAAGATAACATGATTGCTTGCTTGCCTGTAAAGCTGCACCCGCTTTGGCACAATCAGCTTGTACACGATACATCGATAAGTTGGTTTGCGTGACTTGGTACTTATCTATTAGGACTTCCATCTTCTACCTTATGCCCAATTACCTTTCAATAAGACACTCTTAATTGAAACCATTTTATTTTGTATGCTCTCCCTTTCTTTCCCAGAGTACATAAAAGCATCAGGGCAAAATCCTTTCTGCAAACAACTGCAAAAATTGAGCGGGGATGCTCACTGGATGTTCTCCCTCTCTCTTCTAAATCAGTATTTTTTCATTTGGGCAAGAACTCATCCAAGTTCGCAGTCGCTACTTGACCATACACAGGAACCAGAAATTAATCTTAAGGAGGTCAGAACAATTTCATTGTCCAGCTTGAGAAAAGTTTGAAATCTAAGCTATCCAGAATGCAGAGATAAAAGCACATTGGAAGCCATTGAAGACCAGTTTGGATTACACGCCAGCGAAATGTCTTTTAAGGGCTGGTAGGAAACTGCGTTTAGCTTTTAATTATAGCTTTTCACTCCCCTGCTATGATTTTATGAAGCAGAGGCAGCATGACTGTTCCCCAAAATATTCTAGCCACATCATATTAGAAATGAAGCTTTACTACTACACTTTGTTTCCTAGCTACCAAAAATTTTTTTAGCTTAGTACTGGAGATAAGCAGTGAAATTTGGCGTTCAGACTGTGACTTCATAAAATCCTTTTTAAAAATCTTACATATATATATATATATATACACACACACCTGTAACAATTACAGTTGCCCTCATAGTTACTCTTTCCAGAAATGTTTCAATTACTAACCTTCATCCTGGATGCCCACTCATTGCTGCCCTGAGGTCCCCGCTAGCCAAGCCCAGGACCCCCATCTCTGCCCCTGCCCCACAGCCCCCTCCAGCCCAGCCCCAGCCCCCCAACTCTGGCCTACACCCCTTTCCCACCCCAGCCTCATCTGCTGTCAGAGCACTCTCTCTTCTCGCCTCTCACCCTTCCCAGCTCTACCAGTCCCTTTACATTCATCACATTAAAGAAAACATTTCATGGTCATCTCTTTTATCTCCTTCAGTGAACAGTTAATCAGAAAAAATGCTTTCATGTTGCTAAATCAGGGCCAGTGGGCAAAGCCAGGCTGACAAGAGACATTTTCCTCCGCCACTAACCTGGGCTAAATAGTATTAATTACAGAGGCTGGGCTTTGATTGCTGGAGTGTGGTGGGGCTGGTGAGAGCTCTCTCCTCCCCCTCCGCTCCCTCTCACCGCAGACCCACGCTGCATCTCCCTTACCTGCCTGCCCTTTGCCAGCATCCCCATCCTGTGGCACCACACAACTGCAAGTGGGATCCCCTAAGTCTTCATCTGGGCTGCTCAGGCAGTATCTCTGGGAGAGTCAGGTCCCTGGGCTGCAGGTCAGGGATGGGCCACCAGACCAGCTGAGTGGTTGGGGTATCTTCCCCCACGCCTGTCTCCTGTCTGCCAGAGGCAATGCTTTTTTCAGGGCAAGAACTGCTTCTTTCAGGGACTGTATTTCAGAGGACCTAAAAGAAGGGCTGGGAGGCACCTTGAGAGACATCACCCCATCCAGCGTTTCTCAGCCTGTAGTCTGTGGGCCACAAGTGGTCTGTCAGATGTCAAAGGGACTGCAAAATGGCTGCTGACAGTTCTGGGGGACAGACACATCCATCCTCACACATGCCAGAAAAGGAGCAAAGGCAACAGGCAGTGGAAGTAGAAGGCAAAACAAGGGCAACGTGCCTCCATGAGGAGGTCCAAATGTGTTTATCACTCTTTCAAAGAAAGAAATGTCAAGAAACACCAGTCCAGTCTAGCCCTGCAGAGATGACTGGTCCCCATCTCTGCACATCTCCACTGATGTAGTGAAGATTATTTGATCTGGGCATGGCCTGAAGTCTTCACTGGAGCCTGATGCTGTGTCCCTCTCTGTGTCGGCAATAGCATCGCCCAGATCTCCCAGGTGGGGAGTGACAACCTCACATTGCACCGGCAGCACCAGCAAACAGCCTGCTGAACAGGCTTTCCGCAAATTATCAAAACAGGCCAAGTCCCCAGACTCCTAAATCACAGCTGAAACATGGCTGCTCTCTAAAGACAGAATACCACTAACTGCTTTCTCTGTCCCACTCCGAGCGGAGCAGGGGTTTAGGAAAATGGCCGCAGGAATTTGCATGGCGGTCACTCTCTGTTTCAGAGACCTTTCCTTGGGATGGGGCACACAGCTGGGGGCCTGAGCCAAGCCGTGGTCTAAGCCAGTTAAGGTGTCCGTCCCTGGTGACCCAGGGTGACAAGCACTGCTCCCATGTAACTGGTGGGCAGTGTGATGCGAGCACAGCACTCCAGGCACCCCGCACACCCAGACTCACTGTAAAAGTCAGATGGAGCAGCTAGGCAGGCCAATATTTTTTAATGCTTTTTTCTTCGGTTTGTGTGTTTGCTGCTGTCTATCAAGACCTGTTTCTCCAGCCAGCACCTCAGCATGGTTATAGCTGCCTTTCCCCCACACAGATACTCTTGGTGTGGGCCCAGCTCTGTGCCCTTTGCAAGTCAGGGTCCCCTCTTCCCATCCTATGATACTGCAGAGCCCAGGTCCTTCTTCCTCCTGCATGCTGCAGCTCATTCTGCCCCTCGACGGGTGCTTTGGTCTACCCTGTATAAGCACTGAGAGAAGTAGAAGCGATGGATCTGCTCCATTTTGCCCCGTTCCACACTTCAGTCTTCCATGTGCTCTTCCCAAGGACACATGGACCTAGTCTTCCCAGACAGCAACAACAGGCTGGAGTCTCCACCAGGGCAAAGTAGCACAAGGCCTTGGAGTTCTGCTGGCAGAATCTCACCACTTAGCCTCGTTTGCTCTGAAGAGCAAAGAATTGGAGAATTGGGAAAGTAGCCAGTGTGACCAGGGTCCAACAACCAAAGTCAGGTAAACCTTGATATACCAGCAGCTTGTATGGACCCAGATGCTCAAGGCAGGTTTAATCCAACTTCTTTGAGAATGAGGCCCTTTGGATTATCTGGATCTCTAGGGCAGAAGACTTCAAACTTGTCAACAGGAATTCACACCTTCAAACTAAAGTGCAGAATTTATGGGATGAAATATGCAAGTAAGTAACCCAACCAGGTGGTTGTGCCTGTACTGTTCTTCATAATTTTTAAATGTATTTTCAGCTAACAGTGCTGTATTTACAGAATACAGTACAGCAGTTACCTGCAACGCTCTGGAAGAGCTGTTGAGGGGACAAAAATTGTCATTTTGATGGCTAGGAGAGAGCATGTGTTGAGCAGGGCAGTAAAGAGCCCAGGGGACAAGCACATTCTCAGCCAACGTGGGGGAGTGAAGAAAGCTGAGGCCTGAGTTGCCATTGCTGAGTTTGGAGTTAACAGCCTCTTCACATGAATGACAGTTCAGAGCCCTTGTTGCAGCACACTCCAGACCACAAACAATGCGGTTGCATCTTCTTGTACGAGCTTCAAATATTTAAGGCTCTCTTCATTGCCAGAAAGACATAAAACTTTTTTTGCTTTCTTTTTTTTTTTTTTCTCTCTTTTTTTTGCAGTGAACATGTACAAGATAAGAATGGTCGGCCTGGATCAAATTAAGCCTCCATCTAGCCCAATGTCTACTGGCAGGCTTGTTTGGGTCACTTCTGAGAGAAAGGCAAGAAGCTTTGCAGCAGTGGGATAATGTGCTTGCCAAAGGAGTTTCTCCCTTAGAAGTGGTCTCTCTTGCTTAGAAGTTGTCTTCTGCCTTGAGGCAGGATGGTTTATGTCCAGAGCTACTTGATTTGACTTTGTTCTTTGTTTTCAGTTCTTCAGGCTGTCACTGTGAATAATGGGTCTTTGGTGCTGGAACACAATTTTCAGACAAATACTGACTTCTATGGTAAATTCCAGGGTTGCTGAATTGCAGAATAAATCTCACCTCCAGTGAGTGGGTGGCTGGTGTCTTTGGGGAAGGTAGGGAGTGCTGGTGTGGCACCTCACTGTCAGTCAACAGAAGGTCATAATTCCTTGACGAAGCTCTGCATGTAGAGGTCCAGCCCATCCTCCAGCCTGAGCGATGAGATGCGCCTGCTGGAAGCTCTCCTGAGCTCCACGCTTGGGAATCTGCTGCCACATGGTGGCATCCACTCTCTCTTCCTGGCCCTAGGAATCCCTCCTTGGCTTCCAGGAGGCAGCACGTGTGGGAAGAGCATTTCTGAGCTCCGTGTTTTAACTACCCTACCAGGTTCCCAGGGACTCTTCTGGAGCTGCTAGGAGCTTTTCTGAGAGCATTATTTCCTGTTTGGAGGAAAAAAAGCATTGTGGATGCTGGCAAAAGTTCTGAGAGGTTCTCAGGTGCTTTGGGGTCAGTCGGTAGGATTAGTAAATGAAAGAGCTTTACCAAACCTGACAGCACTAGAAGTATTTTCATGAGACAGACCAAGGTCTGTGCCTATCTGTACACATTTCTCCTCTGCAGCAGTTGCACTCTCAAGGGCAGCACCAGGCAGGAAAGGAAACTGTCTAGATCATTCCTGTTCCCCACAGAGACTGAAAAGCAGTTGTCATGAGAGCTGGTGGCAAGCGTTGGCCTCTCTGGCTGTGTGCAGCACTGTGAGGTTTCAACTCTGTATTTCACTTCTTGAAGCCACAGGTTGCTTTGTCCTGGGTCAGGCAGCCACATGCAGCTCAGAGAGGATGTGTTTACAAGGCAGCAGCTCAAAACAGGGCTGACTGCTTCCTTCTGGATGGGAGGTGGCACCTGTGGGTGGAAAACCCATGGGAAGTGCCCTGGGGCCACCTTTCCTTTGGAGAATGTGAGACAGCATGCTCAGAGCCTGCTGTTCCCACCGTGCTGCTGTGTACAGCGCTGGAGATGGGAGCTTTAGTGAGCAGTCTTGCCTGGCTGGGAAATGCAAGGAGCCATCCAGCTGAAGAGTGAGGGTGGCAGGGCAATGGACCTACCCAACAGGTCACCTAAGTATAGCCACTTGGTTTGCAAAGGGCTGTGGGGAACCTGGCTGAAACCAAGAATGCCCAGAGGCTGGAGACAAAAGGACTGATGTCTGGAGTTGATGGCGTTCCTGCTGTCCTCCACGTCAGGACGAAGATGAAGTCCATCCAACAGCAGCTCCTAGATGCAGGAAAAATTCTGTGAGGATGGCAAGTTACCGTGGACCTTCTTCCTGTCCCACCAGGGCCCCATGCCCAGTGGCAAAAACTGCACCTCTTTCCTCTCCCAGCTTTGCCCCTGCTGCAGGCTTCTGGCAGTGAGGATAATGCGGGGCAGCACACTAAGCCCCGCCTAGGGGGAGAGACACAGCGTGGACACAGTGACATCAGAAGCAGTAAAGTGTGAGAATAAGGATGGAGAGGTGTGACCCCAGAGAGGGAGAGGGACTGTCCAAGAAGCAGAATGGGGAAGGGGGAAAGCAATAAGGGTCCTGTGGGCAGCATATTAGGAAACTCTGTGCTGTGGTGAGATCTCTACATTGGCAGGACACTGCTTCCCAGAGGCACTTAGTACTCAGGGCTGCAGAGCAAGGACTAGAGAGAGCATCTCTCCAGTGGGCCAAAAGGACATCTTCATGACATGTAACAGAGCTGCTCCGTCTCCTGCCTCTGATGTTCCTCAGCTGAGCTGTGGGGGAGGAAAGGGTGGCCAAGGAAGGGGATTTTGTAAACTTTGGGAGAAAATAAGCAACCAAGCCATTGCAAGCTCAGCCACTGTCATTCCATATGGTTTGGTGTCCAGCATGTGCAGATCGGAGGGAGCCTTTGAGTTCATCAGGCTCCAGCTGTTGAGCACACAGGCCCCCAGGAAGAGCCCTGGGTCCATGCCACAGCCCCTGTGCCTGTGAGCAAGCCCTCTCATCTTCAGCTGTGCCTCTCTTCCTCTCCCAACAGAGCCTGGCCAGCCCTCTGCCCCAGATCCTCCCTCCTCACTGCTGTTCTCTGCCCTTGCTTGCTGCATCTTGTTTCATGGAAGAGGATTCGCTGTGTGGGGCAGAGGCCACGTCTGTGCCCCGGGGGTCCTGCTCTGCCTGGGAGACCTCAGATACTGAGGTAACTGGCCTAGGTAATTAATGGCAGTATAAGGTGCTGGAGAAGTGCTAGGGCTGATCACACGCGCCACAGCAGAGGCTCTGGGTGAACACATCAAAGCAGGTCTCCCTTTCATCTCGCTGCTCCGAGCAGACGGCTCTGAAGCGTCTCTTCCAAGGACAATACGGGGGAGAACTCTAATAACCTTACAGTGTGGAGCCCTGCCAGGGCTCCCAGCGGCCGCTCTGGCGGCGGCGAAAGGGGCGCCTTCTCCGCTTCCACCCTAATTGCCCTTAATTGGCTCCTGCTTGCTGGCAGCAGAATGGCAAGTCTTCTCCAAGGATCACTGCGCCAGAGTGACAACGTTTGGAGAAGGATCGCCTGCCTCTGCCTTGCCCCACCTCCTTCCCGCTCTCCCCCACCCACAAGAGTAATACAAGAACCTTCCAAAGTATGAGATTTTCCTGTTTCTGTGTGACTTTTTCTTTCCAAGCCCTGCTCTCTGCTTCTCTGGAGGGGGCTTTGCCAGGCAGCCAGGGCAGGGGAGCAGTGCAGGATCTGTGTCCCGAACCCTGAGGGGTGTGTGCATGGTGGCATGGGGCTGTGGGGCATGTAAATGTTGTCCCTTCATGTAATGCATAAACCATCTTGCCCAAGAGCATATGTTGGTGCAACGAGCCCTGCTGCTCTGCTGCTTGTCAGGGCTGTGGACGCAGGTGACCAGAGTTTTGAAGTCCCCCGTGCAGAACCAGCATCCCAGGGAACTCAGCCTGTCCCACACAAAATCCCACTTTCTCTAGGGAGAGGTGCTGCTGCCCCAGGGCATCCAGGGGGGAATGGGGCTGCATCCCAGGGTGTTTTCCTGGCTATGGCTTACACTGTTACCCCAGGGAAGCGGAGGGGAGGTAGGGAGGGCTCCTCTCTGCCCCCACTCTGTGTCCCAGTGCTGGGTGAGGGCACATGGAACAGAGGGCCCCCACTGCCCCCCTTCCCTGGCAAGGGTTCTCCGGGACACGCTGGGCCTCGATGTGTCTGGCTCCGATTTCCTGTGGCAGACCTCCCTGCGCTTTTCCCTCTCTGCCTGACACCCGCACAAGCCCTTCCCTTGTGTCAACAGAAGGGTGGGAAGCCGCAACACGAAAAGCACCTTGTAGCCCCAAGCAGGCATGTCCCTGCCAAGCTGCCTCCCTGCTCCTGCTCAGGACAAATGCTTGCTGCAGCAGCAAAATATAGCTGCATCTTCTGAGCATCTTCCCAATCCCTCGTGGTTGCCCGCATCCCGGCCAGGGCCAGCCTCTGCGGGTAGCGGGCATCACATGAGTGACATGCTCAGCGGCGAGTAGGCAGGGGCACGGGAAGGCAAACACGACACAGATCCAATTCCGATGGAGGGAGCTGCGATGTCTTTCCCACTGAGGTTATTTTTAAAACTGTTTATCAAAGGCTTGCTGCTCTTGGCAGCGAGGTGGTGGGCTATTTTTGGAACCCTGCTTCACCTCTCCATGGAGATGGGCTGGCATAGGCTCGTCCCTTCTTCTGCCTGGCACCCTCAGACCTCCCACGGCCTCTGAGGTTTGCCCTGCTAAGGTCACCGCCGCATGCTTATCCCATGCAGAGGGACTTTTTAAGCAGGAGGTCTGAGCTCAGGCACAGCCTCACGATTAGTTGTTAGTAGCAAAACTCATAATTTCCTGCGATCAGTGGTGACATAGCTGCTTGGGTGTGGGCAAAATACATGCTGTCACCTGCTGTTGTCTTTCAGGAGGGTGGCATTTGTCCTGACCTAAGCCTGACAGTCTGGAGCTTTGCATTCAGGTGATGTCTCTGCTACTGGCTTCGCCCTTGCTGCTGGCATGTCACTTTGCCCATCTAGAAGAGCAAGGCCATTTTTTCCCTACTCCACTGGGTTGCTGGGACAAGTAATTGGGGCAGGCTGACTGAAAACTCAGCTCTGTCCTCACAGGGCTTCTTCTCTGTGGATGGGTGAAAGACAGGACAAGTTTCACTGAGGTGTGACATTAAGAAAGGTGGTCTGGACAGGTGGGGCTCAAAGGAAGTGCAGGGAGACAATAGGGGTGCTGTGTGTGGGAGTCAGTGAAAATGCAGACTAAAATGGCATCGCAAAGGAAGCCATCAGGCTTTGAGGTTGATAATAGGCTGCCTGAGTGTTGACTGTGTAGAAGGAAAACGGCCCTTAAATGAAGCTCACTGGCACAGCGCTCCCCTGACATAGTTATCCAGGAGCCAGAACAAATTACCTGCCTGATGAGTGACCCGCAGCCAGAAGCATGGCTTGAGATACTCCCGGCTCACATAAAAAGTCAGCACTCTCCACGCTGCCCTTGCAGTACCAGGGGAAAAGTCTTGGAGAAGTTTCCCAGGAACATCAACAAATCCAGGGATTTCCTTTTGCTAACAAAGCACAAATCTTCTGCTGAAGGAAGATTTTCTATATTCAAATATGACTTTGGAGACCCAAAGGTATGTGCAGGCCAGGAGAATCTCCTCCAGGAATGAGGACAGAAGAAAGCCAGTGCTGGCACGTGCAAGATTTTGGACTCAAAGAGGATGGACATGTCTTTTCTTATGGGAAGCGACTGGATGAAAAGGATGAACCACTTTCCTTCAAAATTGGCAAGGCTGGCTAGATATCCTTCAAGCTATACAAGCATACACAACTGTGCTTTCCAGCCCTGAGAGTTAATGGACAGATTTATCTGAAATGAGAAACCAGTGGGAATCTAAAAGCCCCATCGGCACATGCACAGGAGAAAATGAAGGGGATCCAATTGTCATCGGTGACAACAACTACCCAGTCACCCCTGTGGCCTAGCTGGTCACCATCTCCATGGACAAGATAGTCAGAGGGGGCTGATAGTGCTAGCAGAGGTGTGGGACATCAACAGCAAAGAGCTCAGGGGGAAAATCCTTGGGGTAAAGAATGAAGGGATAAATGCCAAAGGAGAAACATGGGTGAGGGAAGCAAGATGCTGGGAAGGAAGTGCTTGTGGAGTGAGTCCCTTGGGCGCACGGAGGCTGCTGGCATGAGAAAGCACTGCTGGCAGGATGTCTTGCTGAGGCAAGTTGCCCCCTGACATCTGTGGGCATGTGGATGTGAGCAGACATTCCCGTGGTGAGTAAAGATTATGCCGTGTGGCACAGTCAGAAAAGCACGTTCACCGTGAGAGGGTCCAAAGGAAAAATCATGCTCTTGGCCCTTCCTCTTACTTAACAGGGAGGGAGAGACTATGAACAGTAGGATGATTGGGAAGTCTAGGGCAGTGATCACGAGAACCTGGAGCCTGCCTGGCTGAGGGATGAGTTCATTATTCCCAGGCAGAGACCTCAAGAGGACAGACTTTTTGGAAGGGAAACAAAAAGGAAGGAAAAAAAAAATGAGAGAAAAACAATGCAGTGCCAAATGTGCTGTTGCTGTGAGCAGGATTCACAGGTTACTGAAAGCAAAACTCATCGTGTTGGCTCTATAGTTCCTTCTCAAACCTGGAGTCAGAGTCCACCTGGTTGCTTTCTGCCCTGGGCCACCTGCCAAAGAGAGTTGCAGAAAAATGAATCAGAGGGCTTTATACAGTACTATGGCCAAGAGTCTGCTATAGGACCTTTGCTTTTTGGTGGCATGACAATACAGGAGTAGGTTACCCAGAAACTGGTGCAAAGAACTCAGGCTGGAAAAGCCCTGGGTTAGAAACCTAGGGGAGAAAGGACTTTGAGCAAGCTAGAAAAGAGCTAAGGACCTGAAAGAACAGTGAGGAGATGGACATCATCTTGGAAGCCATGGGGAACACTAACAAAGAAGAATGCAAGCAAACCCCGCACACTGATAATGTCCAGACGAGTCCTGGTGTCTCCAGACCTAGAGGGGCCCCTTTTCATCCTGCCCCCATCTCTTAAGCTGTCCCCAGCAGGCAACACGTAGGCCTTGCAAGCTTCATCTGCCAGTGTTCCTGCCACAGAGCTCCCCATCACCATCCACCGCTGTGTTTTGTGCAGCTTCCTGACAGGCTCAGTACCTACCCCAAAACCTAGGCCAGGCCACTCAGTCCTACGTGTCATAGCAGAACCCTGAGGTGACACAGGGAAGGACAGGCAGAGATGGCATAGTTGGAGAAGCCCAGAGGTCCCAGGTCCCACCGGGCAGCAGTACCCCTCTGTTTTGGGTAGTGGCAGCAGGGAGCAAGAGACAATCCCAGGCACAGCAGCTGCTGGGAGAATGCTGCCTCCCCACGGGGGATGTGCTCCCAGCCTGGCACAGAGATCATCCTCTCCTTCTTTGTGACATGAAACAAAGAGCAGAGGGAGGGAAGGAAGTGACTTCTCTGGAAGCGAGTGTGCATGCGTGTGGCAGCGGGATGAGCACCCATCTCTTTCCAGGCACGAGGAGCAGTGACCCCCTGGCTCTTCTCTTGTCCCCTTTTGCCTCCTATTCACTGTTGGCATCCCCTCTTTCCCCCCCTTGTCCCTTGCCTTCTCCAGTTTGTGAAAATGGGAGAGAGGAAAAAAAAGAAGGGGAAAAAAAAAGAGAGAGAGGGAGGAAGCGGATCCGGGGCACTGGCTGGCAGGCAGACAAGGAGCGCGGCAGGGGCGGCTGGGAGCCCGGGACGCGTGGCCACTGCCAGGGCCTTCTGGGCTGTGGGGCATGTACGTGCTGTCAGCAACGTGCGAGCCGCTGTGTGCCGAGGCCGGGAGGCACGCGCTGCCCAGCCAAACGGCCTGGGCTGGCAGCCGGCGTGCCCGTCAGCTGAGCCTCCCTGCACCCAGCCCCCAGCAACTGGCAGGCATCCAGAATAACGGGCGTCCGACTGCTCATCCCCGGCCCCGCTGCGCCCAGCCAGCCCTGGCGAGGGCCGCACCTGCCCCAAGGGCAGCACCTGCCACCCTGCACACCCACGGTGGCCCCTCCGGCCCCGCTGCTGGCCCATGCCATCCAGGTGGTCGCCATTTGCCAAGCAGGCAGGGGTGCTTTTCTACCACGCCAGCCCACCCACCATTTTTGACCTAAGAAGGAGAAATCATGACCTCCTCCGTCCCAAGGCCACATGCCTCCTCCTGCTCACCCACGGGCGATGCCGCACTGGGGATCACGCTGCTGCTGCTCCCTTCTGCCTCTGTCAGCAGTTTTGGAGCAGTTCCCAGCCCAGCACGGCTCCCATGCCCTTGAGGAGTCGGCAGAGCACCGAGGCTCCCTCCCTCCACTCAACCCCCTGCGTGCAGCCTGGCCACGCTCCTGGACCCCTCTTTGGGAGCATTCTGTTCTGCTCCCGCTTCTCGCCCACCAATTCAGGAGCAAAAAGAGGTGTCTCCTGCAGCCCCCACTCAAAAACATCTCCCCAGATGCACCCAGAATTCATATTCCACACTCAGACACACTTTCCCCTGCATTCATTTCAAATTCTCGCAAAAAAGGAAGGTGTGGAAAGGTGCGGGAAGGGAAGCTGTGGGAAGGTGCAGGAAGGTGCGGGAAGGGAAGGTGCGGGAAGGTGCAGGAAGGTGCGGGAAGGTGCAGGAAGGTGCAGGAAGGGAAGATGCAGGAAGGGAAGGTGCGGGAAGGTGC
>WHYT01013492.1:0-32274 GCA_009806455.1 Tetrax tetrax | reverse complement strand
GCGGGAAGGGAAGGGAAGGGAAGGGAAGGGAAGGGAAGGGAAGGGAGCATTTTATAAGACACGGTTTCTTCGTGCACAGCTCTGTGCATTATATCATGGGCCAGCTGGGAGTTAACAAAGTCTTAGACTCCTTCTCCTCCTCATCTCCTGAAAATGAACGAGGTTTCCAGCTGTTTCGGAGACCAGAGAGCAGTCTCCAGAGCCAGAGGTGTGCTGAACCCATGATGCAGCAGTTGTCGGTAACGGTGACACACACATGTGGGTGACACCGCTGGGGTAGGAAAGTCCCTGTAATATCACGTACTGGACAATAGGCATGTAGTAACTTGGCTGCTGAAACTCATCCTTGGCGCGACTAAGAATGTATCAGCACCACAACCAAGGTGTCCCTACATCCCAGAGAGCACGTACTACTTCAGCTCTCTGGGGAGGTCATAGCAGTGCAGCCACGCAGGGATAGAGCCTGCAGCAGCCTCTGTGGGACATGGCTCTTGTGCTGGTGGCTGTCAGCTGTGCCTCACTGCCATCCGCACCTGTGTTTGCTCACTTTTGGTATATCTGACCCATTTCACTTGCTCCTCAACGTAAAGCAGATTCACTGAAGTCCTCTGAGAAAGATGTCCACCCCACAGCAGACAAACCTAAAGGGAAGTGGTAGCACATGGGGTTGTAGGGGGTGGCTGGCACCTTTTTGGGATACGATGATGCTTCTGGATGGCAGGTTACCTCCTTTTGCTGGGTGTCACTTGCAGAACAGCCCAGCGAGGCACTGCCGCAGAGCCCCAGCTCTTTGCAAGTGAAACATGAAATAGGCTGCAGGCAGGGAGAGTCAGATGTCATGGGGAGGCAGGAACACCAGCTTTTGAGCTCACACCAGTTGTGCTTGTATTTTATTAATTTCGCAGTTATTCACTGTAGCACGTCACTATCTAGCCTCCAGCTATCAGAAGGCAAAAGCGTTAAAGAGCATTAAGTGTGTAAGCAGGCCTGACACCTAACAACTGCTGTGCGAAGGCAGCACTTTTCATCTCCACGTCCTTACTGCGGGGTGCTCGCCCAGCCCCAGGCCCCCGTCTCTGCCCCTGCCCCTCACTCCTGCCCTGCAGCACGCCTGAAGGCCATGTACCACAACACATAGACAGCGGATTTGTGATTTATACTCTCAGCCTCAGCAAAATATTTATTTTCTAGGGGCAGGGGGGATGTCATATAATAATCCAGGTTTCTCAAAGCAGCTGAGCAATATCTATACAACTGGCCAAAGCTTGATTTGAGATGTGTTGCCATCACATTCCCTTAAACAAAGGAGGCAGATGAAGCAGATCTAATCACATTCTTTATCCACTCCATCCTACAAACTGCCTTTGCAGTGTTCAACGAGGAAGAGTGAGCCTTTAATCCAGCTGGCCTGAGCACAGCAGCTAAGATGGGCAGAGATGCAAAGTCCAAGCGCCTGGGTCCAAGCTACAGAGCTCTCCAGACACAGGATCTGTTCAGTGTTGTGCTTCTAGTGGAAACACATTTTGGTCTGTTGGCCAAGGCATGGCCCAGCAAAGGCATGTTGAACTTCATTTCAGACCACTGAGCACATCACTGGGGTGATGCCTCTTTGCCACCATGGGGCTAAGCAAAAGGCCCTGCTCTCCCAAACAGCTCTGCCCATCCTGTGTTGGGTGCTGGCTGGCTGCAGATAGCTTTCAAGCTCCGTGCCCAGCACACCCTCCCCCTTCCTTGCCCGGGCTGGTGCAGATGGGCAGCACCAGCACTTCTTTCCTCAACCTCTTCATCATGAAGGGCATGACCAGGTGAGCTCGGAATCTGCGTCAGCAGCAGCAGAGGAAGCAGATTTGCAAGAGCCTGTGGCACACAGGCAAGGTTGGCCACTGCAGAGACTTGTTTCTGGTGCCTGTGGAGAAAATTCAACAGGGTACCACTGAGATAGGAAAGTGGGAGTGAGGTGAACCTGCCCTCCCATGTTCTCTAAGATACGTTCATTTGATGGTTTTGTGCTTTCTGCCATTTGTGGCAGAAAAGGTGGGTTTTATCATGGTGCTTAAACCAAGTGGATGTCAGGGGAGGTTTGTTTCTCCCTTTCTGCCTCTGCAAACCAGCCAGACATAACTCCACTGGGAGCATTATACCTGAAGGCAGGTGGGGGAAGCAGGGTCTTGCCAACAACACAAAAAAAAAAGGAGATGCAAAAGGCACCAAGCTTGTCAGCCCAGCCAGGTGGCAAGGGCAGATGCCCACCTGCTGTCAGCTATTGCAGCTTCTCCTAGGCCAGCAGCCCTTCAGCAGGCACAGACCTTCCTGGGCAGTGCTGCCAGGAGGCTGCTCTTTGCCATAGGAAATGGGAGCAGCAGCTTCTCTGACTGTGTTCATGTGGAAACCTCAGCCAGGGCATTGTGCTCAGGCCTTATCACCTGCCCAGCCATTTTCCTGTTTTCCCCAGGGACTCTCAACTCTGCCAGGGCATTTCCCACTCCCAGTCCTCCGGGACCTTCTGCCTGCACACCAGCAGTGATGTTCCCCCCAACACCCCACTCCAAGCAAAGGTGGGGACAGCTGAATTCAGTTGCAGGGGAGCTTTGTGCCACTGGCAGGCTTCCCACCCATTCCTCACCTTCCTATCAGCACCACTCTGAACAGTAAGGAGAGAGCTGCCTGTGGGAATAACAGGGTGCGTTAGGCTGAGGCTACTTACTGGGTCTGTCTGCCCAAATGCCTTGAAATCTTCTTCCGTGTCAGCCCATGGTTGTCCATCTGCTGCCAATTTTGGGATGCTACACCTCTGAATTCACCGCTTTGTCCCAGAGGCACAAGAACAGTGAGGACCCCTGTGCCTCTTCCCTATCTCCTCCGGGGAAGCAAGGAGGTCACCGAGGGGGAGGAAGAAGAGAGGGCAAGAAGCACCAGAGAGAGGAGCTGGGACGAGCAGAAAGCAGGAATGAAAAGCAAAAGAAGTGATAGAATCAGATAGGGGAAGGGGAAGAAGGGGTAGAAGGAATGAGCCGAGTTAATGGATAAACTGGAAGGTCTAGAAGGGAAGAGGTTACTCAAAGAGAATTACAGCCAAGAACTACCTGGGACAGAGACTGCCTCCATGGTTGCCCAGCCTCTAGGCCTCGATCCCAAATGAGCATCAAATTAATAAATGTGTGAACTCAAAACAGAGCTTAGAAGGGAGATGAATGGGTGGGAATAACCAGCATTCGGAAAACTGAGGAGACGTCCAGACCCAGAAAGACAAACATAGAAAGAAGCAGGAAGTGCAAAAGCAGCCAGTTCTCTGCCCTGAAATCCCTAACACAAGGAGGGAGAGTGAAGGAAATGACGAAGTGGAGCTGGCACACTGGGAAACGGCCTGGCCCCACCATGCACTGCCAGCGCTGCTTTGGGGAGCTTAGCAGCAGAGCGCTCCATTTGGGAAACGCTGCTCTGGAAATAGCCTGCTTGGTAGTGAGATCATTCATTCTTCTCAGCTGGAAATCTGACCCTGTCGCCAAACTTATTTTCCAGACTAGAAGCTGACGTTCATGGTAAACTTCGGCCCCAAGGTCCAAGTGATGAGATCCTGAGCTTGTCGGTGCCAAGGTTCAACACCTTGGCAGGCTGCACAGGGATCTCAGAAGTCTCTCTGGCCTTGGTGCAGCCTTGCTGGAGGCTCAGTTGGGGAAGAGGAGCACAGTCGGCATGACTCGGTGGCTAGTCACACTCCACACGCCGTGACCAG
Organism: Tetrax tetrax; assembly: GCA_009806455.1. NCBI lineage: Eukaryota > Metazoa > Chordata > Aves > Otidiformes > Otididae > Tetrax > Tetrax tetrax. Next base: position 28,541 of record WHYT01013492.1, on the reverse strand, counting down.
CTCCCAGGCAGCCATGGGCTGGCTAAGCCTGGGTTTGCATGGAGTGCTCATTGGATGGTCTTCAAACAGATCTTACAGAGGCCAAAGCCTGGTGGCAAATGGCAAGGCCATAAGAGGGCTCAAATACCTGGTTTGATATTAGGTCTCCTGGCTGCTATTAAAGGGAGCTAATTCCTCCTGGATCTCTGGCAGCAGGAGGGGACATGCTTTTGGAAGTCTTTTCTGGCTCCAAGCATCACATGAATGAGTGTGGGTCTGCGAAACACTTTCAGTCATGGCTTTTGTCACGGAGTCATGACTCTGCCAAACCACCATCCTACTTCTGAGGTTTTGGGTGATTTCCACTGCGCCATGCCGCGGATGTGAGCCATCGCATTGGCAGGGCACCCCCCCGGCTCTGCACTACCTGCCTTCCGCGCTGCTCCAGCTGCTTTTCCATAAGCAGTCGGCCCCAATCCAAAGAAAACACCAGCAGCGATGCCATGCCATTGCGAATGTCTGCGGGAAAGCCAGGCCCGCCGCAGGCAAGCAGCCTTTATGGAGCTCAGGGGGAGGCTGGGCACGCTCCAGGCCCTGTGCCTAATATTTACTGTGACACCTAGATAGTGTTTGTGTGCGGCTGGCAGGTGCTCATCTTGCTTTGGCTGGGGCGGTATTTGAGTGTGTGGTGAAGGTGTGAATTATACCTTGTTTCAGGCACTGCAAAGCGCTTGAGGGACAGCCAGGACTGCAGGCATCTCTCCTGCCTCCAGCCTTGGTTGCAGGGAAGCAAAGCCCTCGTCTCCCCACCTTGCCCTCTCTGCAAAAAGCACCGGCCTGGGAGGACACAGCAGCCCCAGACGCCACTTCGCTCTCAGGCACCCCAGGAGGAACCAAAGGACGATGCTCCTGAGGAGGAGCTGAAGTTGGAGAGTCAGGAGCAGGCCAGTTGGGAGGCTGAAGAGAACCAAAATACCAGGTGTCCGGATGGAGGGGTGGCCCCGCGGGGGCAGGATTCCCCCTTCCCGCCAGCAGTGAATAACCATTATCCAGGCCGCCTACAAAGGCCACTGCCTGTGGGCAGACGTGATCGCAGGCACAGCCTCGGCTCCCGCACTTGTGGGAACCCGGCGGAAACCCTCCCGGTTTCCCCTGGGCTCGGCTCAGCTGCGCTGGGAGATTTGCATTGGCAGCGGGGCGATGGGGAAGCTCACCCAGCCCTCACCCGCGCGCTGCCAGCGTCCTGCCAGCACCAGCAGCCTTTTGCCTGTGTGAACTTTTTGTCTCTCGTGTGAAAGGCGAGCGTTTTTCAAAGGAATCCTTTAAACATTGGCATCTTAATTAGAAGTGGGCAAATGGCAGGGGGAGCTATACCTTTGGCTCAGAAGCACACCTTTCCCATGCACTCCTCTCTTCCCGATAGCCATCCCTCTCTGCCACCAGGTCCCCAGGGATCTCAGCTACCCGAGCCACTCCATCCACCCCGGCAGCCAGCGCCATGCCCGCAGCCCCCCACTGTCCCCCAGCCCGGTTGCGCGCTACGCACGGCTGGGTCGGTGTCCCGTCCATCCCCTCTCCCAGCCTCCCACTGCTCTCCTAGCCCCAGCACCCTGCCCCCTTCCTGCCCCCTCGCTCCTGACCCTGGTGTCAGCTATAGCTGCAATAGCTATTCAGCCGATATCCATCACTAAACGAAGAATCCTCTGTGAAGCAGCAGAAAAGCCCCGGCTCTACAATGCGCCTGGAGTGAAAAGGGAAGGCTGTTAACATTGCTTGGAAAGGGGCCTGCATTTGACAACAAACACGGCCAAGTTTCAAGCTCTTTGCTAATTAGTCTATTAGCTACACGAGCAGAGAAAGCCTCTCACCATCCAGCGCCGCTCCACTCTCGCGCTTCAGCCTCATCACCTCAGGAATCCCCTGCCCCATCTCCGTGGCGCGGTGCTACGTAGGCATCACACCAGCAGCTGCCTGGCCACTCGCCTGCGCCTGGACGGGAGGGCCAGCCGGAGACAGTTCCTTGCCGCCGATTTTCTCTCAGGGACAAAAGCTGCTTAAAAAAAAAAAAAAGGAGCCAAAGTCCCAGGCTGGGCTGTGGGAGGAGAAGGCACCCTGCAGTAACTCAGGGACCCATGCACCCATAGGATGGATGTCCCCAGCCTGACGGTTCTGGCAGGACCCAGCCCTGTGAAGAAGGTGTTGGGGACAACCCACCCCCTCCTGGCAAGCCCCACACCTCCTGGCTATGCTTGGGTGTCAGCAGAGCCAGCACCCAGGGGAGAGGTCGCTCCCTGGTGCACCTTCGAGACAGGAACAAGCAAAACCATCGCCGTTCCCCTTGGCACATGAACCCGCACACCTCTGCACCCCCAGCATTTCAGCAACTTTCTGGCAACATGGCTGGCCAAGCCAGCAGAGAGAGACTCCCAGTGCCTCAGCAGCAGCTGGGGAGCATCTGTCCATCCATCCATCCATCCATCTGTCCATCCATTCTCCTGTCCAGGGAATGGGTTAAACAGCCCATGCCCCACCCTGTGAGGCCAGCCTGGGCTTCCAGGCATGGAAGGGAGAGGCTTCTTGCAGCTGGGGCTCATTACAGGGGCAGCCATAAAGAGGGTGGAGGCCCTTCCTCCCACACTGATCAGAGGAGCTTTGCAACTGTGTGCCCTGGAGCCAAGGGACGAGGTCCAGGGCTTGTTTACCACCTCCTGTGAATCAGGGGAGTTTTGTCCACATGAAGGGGAAAGCCGGCTGATCCCACCAAGAAATGATGTGTTATGTGCTCCTCAAAGAAAGGGGATGGTTCGATGACCACCCGGTCTGCTTTTGTTGACTTCTCCTTGGATCTGCCTTGAGATATTTATTCATGTAATATTCCCCCTGCCAGGAGAAAAGAGACGATACTGCATTCGCTAACTTTCTACTGAAGGTCTCCTGCTAACAGAGCCTGTTGATGAGCCACAGGACAGATGCACCTCTGCTGCCTGAAAACATAGAGCTGCAGCGGCAAAAGGTCCGATTCACTCCTGCCCTATGTAGGACTTGCAGAAATCAAGAGAAAAGAGACAGCCTTTCTGACTTGGCCACAGTGCACTGAAGGATTGACACCAAAATCTCCAGACGCTGAGCTCTCTCCACTCAGATAGACTGTCCAAAAGACTTGGAGATCTTGGAGAAATATAGCAAAATCCTAAGGGAGGCACTAATAGCAGAGAAACTAAGCAGCAGCCATTTTGTTCTGGGGATGGCGTGTTGCCTGGCCATCAACAGATGAATGGAAACCCATGTGCCAAGGGATGCCGGAAGCGTGGCCTTTTCCCTTGGAATGATGGGGAGCTCCACATGAAAAATGGATGACTCACTCTCCCAAGTACCACAGTCAGATGTGGAGGGGAGGAGGTCATGGTACTCCTCCAAGCTCAGCCCCCAGAACAAACTTGCCAGATACCAAAATGAGATGTTATGAGATGTTTGGCTGGTGTGGCTGCTCTCCCTGCTTCGCACCCTTGAGCAGCAAAGCTGTGCTGACTGGTAGAAATCAATACTGGTAGGCGCAATCCTCTTTGGTTTCCAGTGAAAGCTGGGAATGTCTGGAGGGCCAGTTGTACCTTCTGAGGGTTGCTGGGATGGTCGTGTACCTCTTCATCCAGCAGAATTGAACCAACTGATGGAGCAGTTTCATCTTGGCTGAGCAGGACAGCCAGAGAAGGTACTTTCCAAGATCCAAGCTGTGTTATCCATTGTGACCCCTTTCTCCATCCTTCCAACTACAGGGGATTTTGTACTCCCTGTGGGATGGCCTTATCAAATGCTCTTGAGCTGCAATACGAAATCTTGGAGAAAGCTATTCCCCTTGGATTCTTCCTGCACCGTTACACAGGGGCGATTCAGCCAAGGATTTTGGAAGAGTTATTATTAATGGGTCATGAGATCACTGAGGTCACTCATCTGTGAAATCACCAAGAAGCGGAAAATGGACCATTGGCCTCAGGTCCATCTTGAAAATCATATAAACCTGTGGGGGATGTCTCTGCTCCAACCCTCATCTGCTCTTGACAGATGTTTATACCACAGTGGCCTCTCTTGTCTCCGTGCTGTAATCCAGGCAACGGTCAGCCCTTTCATTGCCAATGCCTCCTTTAGTGCATGCGGTGGGTTGGCTTTTCCGTGCTAATGAGGCTTAGGGTCTAGTTTTTCCATGCAGCCTCCACCCAGCTTCTGTGAACATGCTTGCCCTCTGGCAGAGGCACCCATTTGCTTGAGCCAACCTTCACAGAGCATTTGAGTTTGAAGGGGCTTTTTATACGCTTCAGCACGGGGCTGAACCAGCACAGCCGTAAGAGGATTTCCCATACAGAATATGGTATCAGGTCTGCGTGAAAAGGAAAGTAGCTCAGGTCTGCTCTGAACAGCCTTCTGCAGAAGTCTGGCCTGGCTCTGAAGGACTCACCAACTTCAGTGTGTTCTCCTCCTGAAGGACTGCTGTGCAGCCTCTTTCTCCGGTTGTCATGAAACCTCATTCAAGGACTCATGTTTACTCCATGCTTGCAGCTGACCCTGGATTAGTGGTTTAACTTCAGCCACAACAAAGGGTAGGCTTCATCCACCACTTGTCTAAATCTTTCCTTGTTATCTAGCCAGGAGCAGCTGAGGGACACATTCAAGAAGTCTTCTCATCTGATTCTTGTAGACAGGAATGATGTAATGAGCCTTTCCGGTTGACTCCAGTTCCACAGAGTAGAGAGTCTCCAGAGTGCAACTAAACCACTGCATTTCCCAGCAAGAAGCGATAGCAGCCTGCTGTCTTCCATCAACTGAAGGGTAGAGTTGTCTGAACAGTGGGTTAAACTTCAACTGGGCAATGGACAGCTTGCTACTGTTGTATCACATATGCTGCGAGGCTATTCACTTTTTGAAACAGAATATGGTGTGGTGTCTGAACAACATAGCAACAGGAGAATCCCTGCTCACTGATTTTCAGTGATGCACTTCTGCATCAGCCTGCAAAGATCAACTCACTCCTGGAACTGTGTGGCTGTGCCTTTCAGTCGTGTAACTGTGCATGACTGAAAGCAGGGCACTTGAGATATCATCTAGACGTATCTCTGCCAAGAACGGATACCACTGTCTAACTGGGCCTGACAGGCATTTGTAACATCTTGGTTTTGGAAATTTCTAGAGAAGGAGACTGTGTGGTCTCTGCAAGGCACTCTGTCTTAAGAGGATAGGAGTCCTTAAGCTCCTTAAGGAGCTGAAATGTTTTTCTGGATGTCTAACCTTATGTCTCCTGGAGATGGAGAACAATCCATTCTGTTCCTTTTTCAGACACCTTTTTACAAATCCAAAGGCTGTCATATTTTCCCTTTCCTCTTCTCCTAAGCAGACTAAACAAATGCAGTTCTTTCAACCTTTACTCTTAGGTCATGGTTACTATACTGCTGATCATCTTCCAAAGACTCAAATAGGTGTAAGCCTTTCTTGAACTGTGTTGCCCAAAACAGGATATATCCAGAAAGTATGAGTCTTTCCTAATGCTGCATAAAGTGGAATGATTGCAGAACACATGGTGCTTGTGGCACTTCTTTATATATAGCCTAGTAGGGTCGTTTGTTTTCCTTCACATCTGTGTGCTGTCAAGTCACTTAGTAATGACACCCGTGTCCTTTTCTGAAGGCCTTGTTGCCCCCTTGTATACGCATACAGGAAATTATCCTGCTAAGAGCTGTGGCTTGCATTTGCCTTTATGAAATGCATACTGTTTATATCCATTTCACCAATGTCACAACCTGCCTGAAACCCCATCCTGATCTCCCAAGCGCCTGCAACCGCCACGTGGCTGATCATTGGTGGCAAATGTAATACACATGTTTGAAACCAACACCCAAGCTGATCTTGCAAGTAGCTCTTAGCAGTAGAACCATGACACATCTTCCTTACCTCCTTTCCCTCCAACCCTGCTGTAGAAGGAAATTAGGCCATTGCCCAATCCACGTTGGCTATTACTTCTCACCTTGCCATCGTGGTCAGTCTTACAAATAGAGCATCCTGCTCCGGGGCCCTTGTCGTTGCTGATGGCAGCCTGGCAGGTTCGTAGTCCCGTGGCTCCATTTCCTTTACTCCTTTAAGAACAGGTACTATCTCTATGCCTTTTTTCCCTAGTCACCGGAACCTCACCCCTTCTTCATAAGATAATTGCTACCACATTTGAGACTGCTTCAGAAAGAATTTCAGCTGGGCCAGCTAATCCAAAAGGAAGGGAGAGACTCATCTGAGGTCACTGGTGGAAGGATGAGGGAAGTGGTGACTCTGCCCCAGCCGGGGGGCACACGGCTCGAGCCTCTCTGCTCAGTTCAGGGAGCCTGTACGTGTGGGTCCAGCACCTTCCGCAGTGTGAGGAGGGTACGTGAGCCTGAAGACAGCATCCCGCAGCATCTGGCCTGTTTACATAGCAGGGAGCTTTTGTTAACATCAGGACGTTGGCCAACGAGGGGAAATTTTACAATTGCACCACACAGCTCTGTTGACTCCAAAGGAAGAGTTAGCTTCAAAGCAAAACAGGCTCCACGTAGCCAGGCTCACGTAGTCTGGCCAGCTGCACAATGAGGCGTTTCAGCGGAGGGCTGGGAGGCTGCTGGATGGATGCACAACATTCACACGGGGCAGATAGCGGCTCTCGCTAGGCAGCTGGCAAACGGGCAGCTCCCGGGAGCCAGAGAGTGCCCTGGGAAAGGGGGAGGCAGAGCGGGAAACAAAGGCTGTGGGGAGGCTCTGGGTGCGATGCTGACATCCTCTCCGTCAGGCAGGAGCTGGCAGCTGCTTCCAGGTACCCAGGAAGGGACAGGGGACGAACAGGCCGCTGAGTTCCCAGGCCCCTTGGGGGATGCGACAGCAGTTGCACAAAGTGCAGTTCTGCGCATCAGTGAAGGAGGCTGCCCCAGCGTTGTCCCCCCTGCCCCAGCCACACTATTTTCCTTTTCTTTTCCCAGACAGGAGCGGCCCCGTTCTTTGGTGAACCCTTTTGCCTTGTCCTTACCTTTAGCCATGAATGACTTTATTCTTTGGCCCACTTTTTGGTCCAGCGGTTTTCCCAGCCAGGCAGTGAGCAAGGCAAGCGGGGGGAGCGCTACACCCACCTCTCACTCGCTTCTCCCCCTGCCCGCCGCGGAGCCAGGCAGCCCTGCACACCATTAATTACAGGGGACGGAAATGCCCCGTGCCCGATATCCGTTGGGGCTGAGTGATGACAGCCCGCTAATCATTTCCAGAATTTTTGATTGGAATTAAAGGGTTGTGTTTCTCCTTCAGCGAGTGTGGGCAGGGCAGCGGGGGGAAGGGAACAGCCCCTGTTTGAGTAGGGAAGGGAAGCTGTGTGGAATATTGCTGCGCTGCTGGAGCGATTCAAGCACTGCTCAGCTGATAGGTGATTTATGAGCCTATGGGACAGCCATAGATGTCCTGTGGGACAGCTCATGATAGTGAGCAGTTACAGCTTTGCTGGATGCCAGTCTTTCTCCCTGTCCATCATGCGCAGCACCTCCACTTCCAGCATCCACGTGGTCCCTCCCCATCTTCTTACACTCCTGGGAGAGAACAGGTCCTATCTCCACTCCACCAGCCCCACCAGGCGATCACTACTGCCTGCTTTCCCAACAAGTGCCTGCATGCTCCCTCCCTTCTCACCCACTTGTGCTTGGGAGAGGCCTCCCAAACACCGCCTCCAAACCATTTTCTCCTCCATGGTGCTGGACAGCATAGGGAGCCTGGCCACTTGCTTTATCCCAGCTGGAGACTCGCCCCGCTAGATTCCCCGGTGCTCCCCACCTTCCTGGTGGCTGGGGCTGCTACTTGGCTGCCTGCTCAAGGAGATGTACATCCTTGGGAAGGAGCCATCTTCTGTAGTTTTGCAGCTCAGCAGGACCCAGAAGCACAGCAGGGACTCCGCTCGCATGAGGAGCCCTTGGTCAAAATGGCCCCACCAGCTCCTGCGCTCCAGACACAAGGTGTGGCCCAGGGGTGCAGGACACCACAGGCAACAAAGCCTTTTATTATTATTCATGTCACCAAGAGACAAGCCTGTGCTTGCTGACCTGGCTCGTTGGCCTGAAGCCTCTCATCCAAAAGCAGCGCTGGGAGGGCCTCTGAGATGCTGCCCCTTCTAAGCACAGACCAGAACTGTTTTCCCCTGGGAACAAGGCGCTGTTCCCATTTTCCCCCATGCTCTTTTTAGGGGCTTCTCACATCTTGGCCTGAAGCTACAGGACTGGCATATAAGGCAAGGAAGACCCTCGGGGTCTTCCCATACATCTCCACCTTGGGCCCCAGCGATGAAGCTCTTCTGAAGGGAAGCTCAGGGGAAAGTCCTGTGGAGATGAGCTGGAGAGCTCTGGGAAAAGGGAAGCCAGAGAGAGGGTGGGACGCCTGGAGGGCTGAAAAGAAATTAAGTAATTGTGTCAGAGGAAGAAGAGCTTGGGCTGTGGAATGGAAATTAATGAGCTGCCTGCAGGCCATGTGCAGGACAGGCTGGAAGTCTTGGGAGCCTTCTGGAGCTGGGCGGCCAGCTCCTGTGAGAGGGACATCATGCATAATGCCCTCGTGTCAGTGCTATGCAAGGAGCTTTGGCGGTAAGCCCATGTATTTTGGGATGAGCCTCACTGCCTGACTTCCAGATAAGGATTTCACAGAGATTACTTGCTCCCAATTCCAAACCACCGCAGATGTGACATGTTTCCAAGCTTCAGGTGGTCACTTTTTCCCGACTGCTACAGTCAAGGCTGGGACGTCCTTTAGCAGAGGTCATCAGTGTGGGAAACTCCTTCCCTGCCTAGCCTGCCAAAGGCAGGGTTTGACAGCCTTCTGCAGACCCCGGCTGCCCCAGCGGGGCGAAGAGGATGCTTGCAGAGAGCCCGGGATGAAATTGCAATCTGGGAGGTCTCTTGCTCCTCTTTGCAGCCTCACAGCCGAGCTCAGTGCCCGGCTAGGATCCACTTTATGAGCTGTCCCTGTTTGATGTGAAATCTCCATCCTGAGCCCAGGGCTTGAGATAGATACAATTAACAGATTTGATGAAATAACCGAGATAAAAGGAGGTGTCTGTTGGATGCCGGGCCAAGCCCTGCCCGGGATCATGCCAACACACACATTCTGGAGAGTAAACATGCAATCAGGAGTGGGAATTAATTACCTGGGCTCGTTTATCACCGCTCTCCCTCCCTGCCTCTCACGGAGGCTCACGCCCCGTCTCAGTGCCAGGCTGCACGTACGGTATCAGGGCTCTGACTAAGGTTTGCCTAGGGATCCCAGGCAGCGCGCTCCCATCTCCACACCCTGGCAGGCAGGGCAGAGCCGTGGGCAAGCCAGGCGGGAGGGTGCAGCTTGTACCTCTCACCCACGCCCGGGGGACCTGCTCCGAGCTGGTGTCAGCTCCTTGCTAGCAACTGTCAGCGATGCACCTCACTGGCTAACGGGGCCGAGCGGAGCTGGGGGACGCCGGGGTGCTGAGGCAGTGCTGGTTGTCTTCCAGGAGCGGGCCAGTGCTTGCTGAGGGCCCAGGTGATGGTGGGGTCTCGAAGGGGTGATGTGGAGGAGAGAGGATTCGGATCAGCCCTTCTCAGATGGAGAGTGAAGGAAGGAGAGCCCGCAAGGACTGCACGCTGGGTGTCGGAACAGGCCTGCAGTCGCACCCTGAGCGACAAGGGATGCTTGGAAGTCAGGGCAGGTTTGCTCTGCTCCAACTGCCAGGCCCTCGCCCAGGGATGTTTCGTTCCTCCCAAGCCTTCAGTCCCACTTCAGCGCATCCCCCAGCTCACAGCCCAGCTGGCGCGAGAGTGCCAGAATGAGACTATGTGCCTGCAGCAGTGGAGGTGGTGAGGGGTGGGGGGACCTCCCGGGATGCTGGGTACCTCCCCCAGGCTAGCCCCATCTCCTGGGCCCTCCCCTGGCTCCTGATGGGCTGCATCTCCCGTCACCCCACGGTCGCCTCTTCCACCATTGGCCACCAAGAGCTGAGTCCATCGGTGTTGTTCAGATCAGCCCATCCTAGGTTGTTCCATCTGCGGATGCTACTGAGGAGCTGGAAACAAAGAAAACCTCGAACCACTGCCCAAAGATCCCCCAGACGCTCTGTGAGCAAAATCTTTCTGGCTTGTAAGCAAGATGCAGCCAGTTTTTGCAGCTTGTTTAGCAGACAGCATCCTGCGTTCACCCTCCTAGCACCCCACCGAGGGGTTAGGTCAGTACCAAAACAATGAGAAGGTGGTACGTCGCCGATGTCTTCTGGCTAAAGAGCCCCACACCTTTCTGACACACCTCATGCTCTGCGTGCCTACAAACGTCTGCAAGCACTGGCCACACTGGGACTGCAGTTTGCAGAAGTAGAGGGCTCAGATCTTAAGGAGAACTTGGACAGTGTTAAAATCTTTGGAGACAAAAGACTGGGCTTGGATGTAAAATAGTCCAAGGAAGAGAGAAAGCTTGTAACCAGCTCAGGGAGAGCAGCTTGTGGGAGGACAGGGACAGTGCTCTGAGGGATGGCATGGTGCAAAATCTGCACACACAGAGCGATTCCTGTGTGCAATGAGTTTTTGGAGCAGTGGCGGGGAAGGGATTCAAACATGAGTCAGATGGGCACTCACAGGAAGAAAACGGTCCAGAGGACAAACACAGACAGTCAGGCGGAGAGAGGGGCCGCCACCTCCTCTCCTGAAACCCTGCTCTAGCCCTCACGTACCGCAGGTTCCTGCAAGAGCAACCAGCAGCAGCAGGACCTAGGGGAAGGGATTCGCTCCACCTGCCCAGCTCAGATCAGCAGGAATGGGGGAGCTCCTCGACGCACCGGCGAATAAAACATAGCAGCAGCCCAGGCACACACCTTGTGAACATGTCCTAAACCAGCCTGCCCACCACATGCCCCTGCCCTCCAGCGACATCTGTGTGTGGACTCAGTGCGGCCATGGCAGGCAGACCAGGCAGTGTGCGATACGGGGAGTGGAGACGAGGCACAGGGACGCTTCAGGCTGGTGAGCTGCCCGGTGCAAAAACTCCCCCCTTCTCCCCACTCCACGTAAGGATTTATGGCAAATGTCTTGACTCTGTTGGTATCTCCCTCAAACACATGGCAGGGTACTGATGGAGAGGACGGGCTCTTGGGCTCATAGGATGTTTGTTCCAGAGAGCATATGTGCTGTCCTTGCAAATGGCACAGCATGCTGCGAACGACTCTCTACCAGTCCCGAAGGATGTACCCAACCTACCATTAAATCTAGCTGGCTTGCATGCCAAGAGTAATGATGCTCCAGTCCCACAGACCTCAATATGAGTCATTTACCCCCAGCATGGAGCCTGGACCATATCCTTGTGGTGACTAACGATTGGCACCGCTAGCTCAGGGGTGTCAATGTATGTTCTATGCCCACCTAGCTGCTGTCCTTTCCCGGAGCAAAGTCACCCTCACTCACAAACAGCCACCAGTTCCCTGCACAGATCCTGCCCCTCCACACTGGCTGAGGGGCAGCATAGCTGCAGTGTGGGTCCGCCGGTTCTCCCTTCCCCGGTGCTGCAGCCTGTCTGTGGGGACAATGACTGTCGCAAGACGATGATGATGGCAGAAGTCCTGGTAAAACAGACTGCAAGCACTGATGCTAAGCTGGTTGCCGCACTCAATTCATGACCCATAGTGCCTGTCCTTTCTGGGTCCTTGGTGTTTTCCTTGCCAGGGCAGACTACCCCTAGCACTGAGTATTTAAAGAGACCCCCTTCCAGTCAGTACAAGGTTTCTTTGGCCACCCCAGTTCCACTCACTGATGGGCATTTCACACAATCAATACATGCAGTGTGTTTGTGTTCTGGCCCCAGATTGTGGGCAGGATGAACAAAGGCCTCTTCTCCAGGGTTTGCCTGCTGGTTTCACCTTCCTTTGTTATTGGGAAATAATACTCCACTGGAAAAGTGAAGGGATACATACCCTTGTGTTCTGTCTGTGAGCAAACCAACCCGAGGGACAATGACCAGACTGGAGAGGAGAGACACTGGGGACCCCCACAGCTCTCCCCACTGGGAGAGAAGCAGTGAAAGAAATCTCTGCAGAGCCATGACTCCCAGAAACCTCCTTTTCCCCTGCTGCTTCCCAATACTCCCAGCAATATCCCCCGCTCCCCTCCTCCCTGCCCCGGCTGGGCCAGTCCGGCTGTGCCTGCTGTGTGATTTGGCCATTTCCTGACACTCAGCACCGTGCAGGATGACTGGGAGCAGATGGACACTGAGCGGAGAAGAGCAGGAGCTCTAACGCCACATCCAACAAGCAGGCTGACAGCGTGTCGGGCAAGGGAAGGGAAAAAAAAAAAAAAAAAGAAAAGAAAAAAAAAAATCCCACACAGCTCAATACTTTCCATGTGCTGCCGCTGCGGAGGAAATCGCCTCCATTTGCTACGTGCGCAGCCGGGCGTCGGCAGAGCCGGCCGGGAAGAGAAGGGAGCCTGTTTCCCAGGTGGGGAGGAGGGGCTGCCGGAGGATCTGCAGAAGGGAGGAAGGTGCCTCCCACACCCACGCGGGACCGGGGCGGCTGGGCTGAGCTGCAGGTGGCTGGGGAAATGCCAAAGGAGGAGCGATGGGTTAGGCGCTGCCCGGAGTTCCCCGTGCTGCCGAACAGGGTCGGAGGGGGGCGGGGGGAACACATTTGGGCGCCTGCTGGGCTGCCCAAAGGGAGACAGCCCGAGCGAAGGGGCGGCAGGGGCTGCCCGGGGGCTCCCACTCCTGCTTTCCCCCCCCGCCCCCCCCAGCACCAGGGGCTGCAGGAGACCAGCTCTTTATCCCGCACTCAGTCTTGCTTTTTGAGCTGGGGTGCCAGCTGTGCCCCCCCACCCCACCCCGCCGTGGGGTACTGTGTGCTCAAGGGCTTGTCCTGCGAGGCACCCAAAGTCCCCTTCTGGAGCTAAGCATCTCAGAGGATGGGAGTTCTCCTCTCTCCTCCTCCATTCCCACCATCCCCAGCAACGCAGCAGCTATCCCCTCCTTCACTCACACATGGGCTGATGCCACGGGGTCCACACTCCTCACCCCACTCCACAGCATGCAGCACGCCGTGCTGCAAGCAATCGAGACCCGCTTCTCCTTGCCTGTCCCCAGCACTGGGGTGGGGGCCACCCCACGCGCCCGCCTCGCCAGAGCAGGGACAGCCTCACGCCAAGGGATGGCACCACATTACCTCCCACACCCGTGCCAGGAGGCAAAGTCCCCGATTAGGAAAGGTCTGCCACAATCACCCCCAGCCATCACAAGCTGGGGAAAGTCCATGGACTACAAGATGAGCAAGGTTGGGCTGGGAGTGGCGAGTAGCCTGGGGACCAGGCCACGACAGGTCATTCCCCCCCCAGCCCAGCCCAGGCACCTCGGGGAAAAGCAAGGGGGTCTTTGCTGCAGAGACGACTCTCTTGTGCCCAAGCCCCTGCCCATCACAGCCTGCAGAGCTCATGGGCCTGACATCTCGCCAGGAGGCTCCCACATCCAAAGCATCTCTCCAGCTGTGAGTGAGGACCGCCAGAAAGACTGGGAAAATACCTTCTGCTGTCTGCAGCGTACACCTTGGCTGTAAGCTGTAAAGTCAGCCTGGTTTCGCTCCAGACGGCTTAAACACTGGCGCAGACCCCTCGAGCACCTTCCCCCTCATATCTGCAGGCTCCCAGCTGCCGAGGAAGTTACAGCCCTCCCAGCCCTTCGCTGGGAAGCCACTGCTTTGTCCCGATTTAACCTGTGTCCCCAGGGCCTTGTCTAATCTTGTTTGCACAGGTGTCCCACATGTGGGGAACCCTTGGAGTCCACAGATCTGCATCCATGCCAGCTAAAGCACAATCAAGCTTTAGGCCATTGCTGTTTCCTGGGAAAATACAAGATTAACATGGCCAAACAATGGGAAATCCAAATGGCCCCTTTCAGAAACTGAGTCTGCTACAGGAAAGGCTTGGGAGGGGGGACAATATTTTGAAGGCTGTGGGGTCTTCATCAAATCCATCAACTGTAGAACACAGGAAGCAAGACAGTGTGCAGCACAACCCATACCATTTTGGCTGGTCCACCCCTTTTCTCCTAGTCCTGCTCATCCTTGGAAGACCCCATGTGATGGATGCCATGACCCGCTGCAGGTTTTTGTGGGGCACACTGAGGTACAGATCATTTGGCAAAGCTTTCTGTGATATGCAGAGGAAAGCTTCAGGCTGACACACCCAAGTCTCCAGCACCCCAATGGTGAGAGGAGAACGGCACGCAAGCTCTCCAAAATGTCTCTTAGTTCACCTCCTGACCCACAAGACCCTCTAGGGGTTGTGCTGTCTGCAGGATGCAACAGGAATCAGGATGCTGGTCAGTCCACCCTGAGGCCCTTCACAATGCTTTTGAAAGAGCAGAACTTACCTCCAAACACCTCCTCAGACGTGGGACTCTCCCCATTGAGATGTCTCATGGTTCCCCTGCAAGGTGCCACAGCTAGAGACTTCCTGTGGACCTACTGCAGTGAAGAAGGCTATGGCGCGTAGGGTCATGAGGTGGCCTGTCCTAGCTCTGCAGCTGCCAGCCAGGTCCCATTGGAGGGGCTGTCCAGCTCTGTATTCTCCACATCTGTGCTCTATGGGCTGTATACCACGATCAAGAGCTGACGGTGCCTACTGAGGAAGGTCCAGTCCACCTATCTGCAGGATGAGCAGCCCTCCTCACCATGCGGAGAGAGCATAAGTGGCCCCAGAAGCAGCAGAACTGTGTGCAAAGGCATGAGACAGTGGCTCGGTTTCTCTTGGGAATCAGCGTGGGTGCCCGGAGGAGCTAGCAGGTGGACTTCCACCAGGGACCCCAGTTCATCTTCCAGGAAGGTGTGGGGAGGCGGCATCTTCTGCTTGCTGGTGGTGAAGGCGCAGTGGGGATGATGGCATGCCACACTGTCTGGGGGGAAAACAGCTCTGAAAGCAGACATACCCTTCTGCTAGGCATATCTCCCTCTGTTGCTTTATTAATTTATTTTTCATTTTCCCTCCCTTCTCCTCTTCCTCCTCCTTCTTTCCCCCTAATCCATGAACAAGACTCTCAGAGCTAGAGGAGAGGCGAAAAACAGCACAGCTGCAAATTCGATCAGCCGCGCGCTGGCAGGCAGGCACGCACGCACAGCTGGGAGAGGGGAGAGCGCTCTCACACACACAAAGCAGCACCAAATGGAGCGCGTGGACGAAGGCCAGAGGAGATCGGTGACTCACATACCCCGGCCTCCATGAGCTTCAGACCGAAAAACATCAGCAGATGACCGAGGCTGGCAGGAGACACCGCAATGCTGGAGCTGTGCTGAGCACCCACTGGCCACCCGCATCAAGGATGGGCAAACCTTCCTGACCTCAGAGGCTGACCAACACACCTGGGTGGCAGCCAGATGTAAAGCATCACATTATCTTCTGTGGATCTGAGTATAAATGTTTATTTCCTCATCCATGTCCTGACATGTCCCTCCTTCCTTTGTCAAAATTGTCCGTACCACCCATGACAAGTGGTGCTTAAATATGAGAGTGCCTGGTGCCACGGATGTGGTAGATGGGCAGAAAGAAAAATGCAGCTTGCTGTTAGCTGAGCACCGATGAGACATGGAGAGCCCTTCACATGGCAGAAGGTGGGAGCAAGGAGCCTCCTTATAAAGACTGCAGCTGCTGCACCAGGAGCCTCTGCTCTCAGGGTTTTCTCTCCTTTCCCCAAAACACCCCAGTAACAGGGCAGAGCCTGCAATGACTGCCAGACTCTCCTTGCAGGCAGAGGCTATTTAGTCTCCTGGATAAGAAAAAGCATGCTTATGGCTGCAGAGCCAAACCAGCACCTCTGAGGACACGCAGCACCTTCGTGAGGGGCAGCCCCACTCCCCAGCCCTGAAGCCCCACCACAGCTGGGCCAGCTTCTTGCCTTCCTCATCTGCCACAGCAGCAGCCCGTGTCAGGGCGCAGCGGCAAGGCAGGGGAGAGAGGAGGGAAAAGGGCCCTGAGCTGCTGCAGCATCCATACCCACCTCTGAGTGCACGACGCTGCAGCAGGTAGTGCTAACCAATGACTTCAGGTTTCTTCCAAACATGCCTCCACCCCAACACAAAAGCCAAAAAGGCAATATGGAGCTGCAGTGCAGCTCTATGCCTTTTGCTACGGCGTGGCTACACAGCCCAGTGCCAGTCTCCTCGCAGAACAGGTTCCTTCCTGTTCTGGGCAACATCACTTTTATTTGGGATGCTGACTCCCCAGCTTGACAGAACACAGACGCGCCAGAGAGCATCAGGAGAAAGGCTGGTGAACCACCGTTTCATCATGCTGCAGAAAAATGGGAGAGGATCCTGTACAGACCTGAGCAATAGTACAGCCTCACCCAGCCCTGCCTGCCCTCGGAGCCCTCATCTTCTGTGATTTCTTCTTGCACAGCCACACTTTCCAGAACATCAGTCTGTGATGCCTGGCTCCCCTCTCTCGTACCCTCCTCACCCTGCTGCAAGGACCATGCAGCCTCCCCCTGTGCACACAGGATGAAGCACCATTCAGAGCTGCCATGAGGTGCAAGTTTGAGGTAGCTGGAAAGCACTGGTATAAGCTGACCAACTCTCCTGTGTGTAAGCAACCATACCCAGTCTTCCCCAGGCTCCATCTCTGAACCAAGGCTGGAGCCTGGGTACTGCTCACAGGTTAAAGATTGGGCACTGCCATCCTGTCTTGAGGGAGAAAGAAAGTGAAGGCAGAAAAGGATGGAAGTTTTAGGGTATCCCAGACTGCATCCAAAGAAGCATGGCCAGCACATCAAGGGAGGTGATTCTGCCCCTCTACTCTGCGCTGGTGAGACCCCACCTGGAGTACTGCATCCAGCTCTGGAGCCCCCAACATAAGAAGGACATGGACCTGTTGGAGCGAGTCCAGAGGAGGGCCATGAAGATGATCAGAGGGCTGGAGCACCTCTCCTACGAGGACAGGCTGAGAGAGTTGGGGCTGGAGAAGAGAAGGCTCTGGGGAAACCTCATAGCAGCCTTCCAGTACTTAAAGAGGGCCTACAGGAAAGATGGGGACAAACACTTTAGTAGGGCCTGTAGAAATAGGACAAGGAGTAATGATTTTAAAATAAAAGAGGGTAGATGTAGACTAGATATAAGAATTTTTTTTTACAATGAGGGTGGTGTAACACTGGAACAGGTTGTCCAGAGAGGTGGTGGATGCTCCATCCCTAGAAACATTCAAGGCCAGGCTGGATGAGGCTCTGAGCAACCTGATCTGGTTAGAGATGTCCCTGCTCCTTGCAGGGGGGTTGGACTAGATGGCCTTTAAGGGTCCCTTCCAACCCAAGCCATTCTATGATTCCTTCACCCCTAGCAAACACGATCTCCACTCCAGCAGCTCTGTGAAAGCAGAGATACAAGGGACAGACATTGCAGGTAGATGTGTTCCTGCCAAGCACTATGAACATGCTGTCACTCTTCCCATGCAAAGCGCCGGTTTTCAGCCGGTTTTAACTTGGCCATACTTAAACCGTTTGGGCTGAACTTCATCTTGTTGGTTGGCTGACTAATATTGAACTATCTATACAAATATAGATATAAAATACATAATTTCAGCCAAAATGATTCATCTGCTTCCAAGAACATTGTAAGGGGAAATACTTCGGTTTCTCTTGCTTTTGTTACAGAGAAATCTGATGACCTTTTCTTTGAAGAGCTCTCGAAGCTGCATGTTTTTGGCATGTGAACATGAAGTTTGGCAAAAGGAGAAGCAGGGAAGGCCTTTGGTTTAATCCAGATGCACCCTTTGCTGCCGCCAAACGTAGTCAAGTCTTTGAAATATTCCGTTTCACATGTGCTCCCTTAAGACAGCCTTACAGCGCTCACCGGCTGCATTCCGAAACTTTTCCCTTTCAGGATGCACTCCAGCCAGGGGCTGAGCAGGATTTCCAGATAAGCAAAGCTGTAGATCACTGCAATTCAGACCACAAGTCTGGTCCCTCCCTGAGATTAGGCAGCTCCTGCCTCCTCACACTCGCCGTCCTGGCCCAGGCAGCATGAGCAATGCACACACAGGCAGGTGGGGAGAGGAGTTGACCAGACAGAGAGACATGACCACAGGAATTGCCAGGAGGAGAGAGGATTTGGGATGAGGGTTTGTCTGAAGGGAAACTGGACTGGATCCAGGAGGGAAAAGGAAGGTGAGCCTCCATGCGGACTCGGCATGAAGAACTTCTGAGGAACTGAGAGTACGGCACAAAGATGCAGAGGATCCCACAAGGACGCAGCCCTGGAGAAAGCCAGGGGATTGAATCAGCCCTGCAGCATGATGTCAAGGTCCTGCCCTGCTAGTGGAAATCAGCAGAGCTCTGTAAATGTGAGCTGAGGGTCTCACAGAGGTGTGCAGGCTCCACGCTCTGAAGACAGAGGAGGGAATTCATTGGAAAGTAATAAACTAAATCAGGACACTGCTTCCAAACGGGGAGGGACACATCCTGCTTGGTGTGGTGCAAATGAAACCCTCCAATGTGGCCCAGGCTCAGAATAGCTCCATTTGTTTATTTCTTTTCATTGTGATGCTCTGGTTTTGCTTGGAAGCAGCCACACTGAAATCTTCGCAGCTCGGAGGTCTCTGACCTCAGCTCCAGGCCCAAGGAGGGCAGAAGGTTTGGAGACCATCCAGGCAAACATTTGAAGCTTGTAAGCTTTGCTTTGCATGAGCATTAAGAGCCCCCTTCACAGTCATACTTCATTAGCTCCAGGCACCAACGCAAACAGTCTCTCCATGGACGTTAGCTGGCCTTTCATGGGACTGCCACTCTCCACGGATGAGCGGTCAATGCTACCAGACTCTGCTTTTGCTTTATTTTTCCCTTAAGGAGGAAAATTTTCTTACCACTTTCTTTAAAATTAAAAAAAAATACTCAACACACAGAGAAAAAAAAATGCACTTAAGCTCACAAAGCAGCAATAACTTTTCATTTTTGCCCCAGAATCCCACAGGAAGCCCAGGACAAACCCTGCCACTTTTTCTCAGGAAACGCATCTCCTCGTCTTCATTTCATACCTAGGCAAGAGCAGAAAGTTTGCATTCAGGCTGTGTCAGCAGCATGGGGGTAACTCGCCTGTCTTCTAGTCAGGGTGCCAGCCAGTGACTCATCTGCGATGGAAATCAGGGACCATGAAACAGAAGAATGGAGAAAGCAGTGGTCCATGCTATTCCAAGTGCGTCACTCCGCCAGATGTCTTCCTGCGCAGACAAGGTCACAGGCCCTGGCAGACACGATGGGCAGAGCTGGACCTCAAGCTGCGGGGAAACCTGCAGTGGAGAGCATTTCTGCGTGCGGGTGTCTTCAAGAAAGGGAGTGTCTCTGGGCAGCTCTCCACTCAAATGCTTCCTACCCAGAGCAGCTGGAGATTATCTGTTGGAGCTATTTCTTCTTACTGAATCTTTTATTCTGTTTTAACAGCAGGTTCTGGATTCTGCAGGGAGCTTTTACTTTTTAACACAGACCTGAACTCCTGGGAGCCAAGCAGTTCGGTCAAACGCCCTCCCTCCATGCCACTGCATTTTGTTATAGAATGGTTAGGGTTGGAAGGGACCTTTAAAAGGTCATTTAATCCAACCCCCCTGCAAGGACCAGGGACATCTCCAACCAGATCAGGTTGCTCAGAGCCCTGTCCAACCTGGCCTTGAATGTTTCCAGGGATGAGGCATCCACCACCTCTCTGGGCAACCTGTTCCAATGTTCTACCACCCTCATTGTGAATTTTTTTTTCTTAGTATCTAATCTAAATCTACCTCCCTCTATTTTCAAACCATTACCCCTTGTCCTGTCACAACAGGCCCTACTGAAGAGTTTTCCCCTGTCTTTCCTGTAGGCCCCCTTTAGGTACTGGAAGGCTGCTATAAGGTCTCCCCAGAGCCTCCTCTTCTCCAGGCTGAACAGCCCCAACTCTCTCAGCCTGTCCTCATAGGAGAGGTGCTCCAGCCCTCTGATCGGGGCATCCTGGCACACAGATGGATCAAAAGTCCAGCCAGGGTGCTGGGCCTGTAAAAGGGCAAGAGGGGCATGGGCCACCTGGGCTGCCGCTCTCCGGAGGCAGGGCAGCACCGAGGAGTTGTGAGTGCGATTTTTCTTCACAGCAGCTGGAGAAGCAGCAATTCTCGACCAGCTCTGCATTTCAACCTCCCTCTCTAGAGGAGGGCCAGGCAGGCATCCCAAGCAGGGTAGTCCTCAGAAACTGCACAGCAGAAGCAGCTTCACAAGAGTATTTGGCATCAGAAGAAGGACCAGATGAGATTTGGCTGACAAAGTCCTTCTGCCCTCAACTTCTCCTCCGCAGGCTGGCTCCTGTCAGCTGTTCCTCCGTCTCTTTGCCGCAGCACTGCCAGCTTTGGCCAAGCCGAGAGATGAGCCTTTTCAGGCTCAAAGCTCGGAGCCTGCAGAGGGGAGGTAGACCTCAGCAGAGATTCTTCGCCTCACAAATTGATCTGAGAGCTCCTCCAAGGGGCAACAGCACTGCAGAAGAAAAGCAAGCCCACCATTTCTCTCCCCCCAGCATCCACAGGTGTCTGCAGAGCCATCAGACCTGCAGTCAGTGGCGTGGCCTGGCCTCAGGCATCTGCTCCACTTTCTCTGGGAGAGACGGCCAGGGCGCTTCCCTGGGTGCCAGCAGCTCCCACGCAGCAGGCCAGCGCACCGTGCCAGGGGATGTGTGCGCAGAGCCAGCCGGAGGTAAAATGCAAGCCTGCTTTCTCTGAGACAGCCCAGGCCAAGCCCAGAGGAAGAGGCGAAGAAAGCCTTTGCTGTCAGAGTCAGGGTTTACAACCAGCCGTAAATGGCCTCGGTCCCTAAAGTTCCCATGGTGACAGTCCTGGTGGGAACCGAGCTGCCTCGTCTGCCCTGTCTCCCCCAGTCCTTCCCGGGTCAGGGGGTGCAGCCACCTGACAGCCCCAGGTGAGAACACCCAACCCCAACACCCCCTGAGGTGGGGAATGAAGTGCAAGCCCAGCTCCGGGGGAGCAGCAGCCGGGACACTTTGTGTGTCAGAGTGTCTCTCCGTAGCCAGGCTGCAAATGGAGCAGCTTTGGGGTTTGCTGCTTCTCGCTTGGCAGAGTGCAGGGTTTGGTATTCGCCACCAGTCAGGCTCTGAAAGGCAAAAGATTGGTGATGACAGCAATGGATGGAGCAGTTCTCCCTGGGACACAGACACAGAGCACCTACTACCAAAGCCAAAGGCAAGCTTTCTGGAGAGAAAGGCAGTTTGCAACCCACAATCTTTGCTACAAGCTGCTCTTGAATTCGCTAGCCATGAATTGCTCGTGCCTGGCCAACTTGACTTACAGCTCTTCCCAGCACATGATATTCCCTTGCTTGTTTTATCAACTTGCTTATTTAATGCATTCTTATGGGGGAAGGCCCATCGCAGAGGCATCAGTGTGCGATGCCAATCCAGGTTTGCTCCCAGGGAAGACTTCCCTCTGACCTGCTGTGAGACTATGTGCAAATCACTTGATCCTTCTGTACCAGAGATTCCCATGCATTAAAAAGAGACAGCTTTTCCCCTGTTCTTGCTCTGCTTTCCATGCTGTTACAGAAAAATCTTGTGGAGACGTATGTATGCAGCACATGCCACCACAGGAGCTACTCCAGACTCCCTCCAAGTGGGACTGGTCCCACTAGACTATCCCCAGCGTGGACGCTGCTGCCTGAGCCAATTACCCCAGGCTCCCCATATAGCTGGTGGGAAGAAAAACCATCTCTAGGACTCGATCAGGCTAACCTATTTGAGATGTCTACATGAGGCTGAAACAACTGATGCCCAGTAAGTGCTGCTGGCAGCTCCTGAAGCCCAGGACATCTTGGTCACATTAGATGGTCTCCACCACAGAACCTGAGACGTGGTCAGACAACTTGCGCTGGCCACAGCAGCTGCAGTTTGGACACACAGATGGTGTGACCCCCGTGAGTGAAAAAAAGATGGCTTTCCCCAGGTCGTCTTTCTGAACATAATTCCTCTTAAGGCAGAAGGCCTTGCCTTGGCTGGTTACGACATCGCTGTGCAATGAACGTGAGTCACCGCTGTAACAGCCTGAATTACGACTCCTTGCTTGCGGAGTTTAAAACAGAGGAAGGCAGCTTAAGCAAACGGAAGGGGCTAAGCATGTGAAAAATGTTCCCTTTTCAAAAACTGCCATTAGCCAATTGAAAATCTTTGTATTTGGGCTGCAAGGCTATGCCAAGTCTCTGTCTGAGGCTCAGTTCAAACACTCAGGCTATATAATCCCTTCCAGTCTGGGCTCATAATGGAAACGCCAACAGACCGTTAAGCACAGCGGTATTGCCAGGTTCTACTATAATTAAACCCACACAGGAAAAGGTATAAATAACCAGGTTAAATTAAGGCAGGGGCCTGTGATTGAAGGGATCTCCGGGAAAGCCTGCAGCCTGATTGTGTCTGACTGGTTCAGGGGTGGTCGACCGGGGACTTGGGTTTTCCGCCCGGCCCAGGTGAGCCCTCTCCTGCAGATGCTATTTATTAGAGCAAAGTCAACTAGCTGTGATCACCTGCAGAGTATGATGTCCCAGCCCTGGAGTCTGTGCTCCTGCCCTCTGTGCCTTGCAGAAAGCCAGGGGAAGGGGAAAATGGGAGTGTGGCTGCCTTGTGAGCCATGCTCAGCCTTGCTGGATTTATTTGCCCCATCAGGGTGCGAGTGGCCTTGTTTCTTGCTTGCCGCCTTGTCCTCGTTTCCGCAACAACCAGACAAGGTGGCCTGAGGAAATGAGGATGCAGACAGCATAGATAGATAGAAAACAAAAGCAGAAAATGCAAGAAAGCAAGTGCAGCAGAGGATGCAGAGCCTTCTTTTGGGGACACTGGTCCCTGGGGATGACTTTATCCGCAGGCTCTGAGGTCTCTGATGGAAGCACCTCTCCGCAGCATGGAGGCATTGCAAAGCGGCCAGAGGAGAAGTGGCAGGTCCTCCTCTCTCCTCAATGCAGGTTGTCACTGATTCCACATCCCGGCTGTCTGACAAGACACCCTCCTGCATGTAGATACTGGGGAAAGGTGGGACATTCCCCAGGGCTGGCCTGGCTGTACCAGCAGAAAAGCAAAGGCAGAAAAAAAAAGGCAGCTTCACAAGGGAAATGTTCCCACACCAGCCTCCTTCCTTGTGCTGATGGGTGCAAGAAGTAAAGCCACCGGAATGCTGTGGGACACTCAGGTAAGGCAGTGTGGGCTGGGAGATGCACAAGTGCCACCACACAGTCCCATGCTTGCTCAGGACAGCGGTGCTGGCTCCCAAGCTTTTCAGCAGGATGAGCTGCAGACACACGTTCCCTCCTGGTTTTCCTCTTGTGACTCCCAACTCCACTGAGTTTTCTGGGCCAACTCTTCTAAATCTGTACAAGTATCCAGGGAGCTTTAGTAAATAACACAGTAAATATTTGTTTCCAGTATTTGTCTTTCAGAAAGACAATGAGGCAGCAGCCACGCAGCCACGCACAAGGACATGGCCACGCGTACAACCTCAGGCAGAGCACATCCTGCATTGGAAAACTGGGGCTTGCTTTTCCCTCTGAAGAAATAACTCCACTGGGATTAATGTGAAAAGGACCCCCCTCCACTGAAACCAGACACACGCATGCTCCGGCACATATGTATATTTGTGTACGCTCATATATTTTTCTGACCACAGTCATCAAGCATCAAATCTTGCACTTTCCAAAAAAAGAAAAAGCTCATTTCCAGGCTGCAAGACCGACTCTGACCTCAGCCTGTGCTTCCCCAGCTGAGCTAATAACGCTCCCAACCCCCAAAATATGGAGGCAGCTCAGAATGGAAATGTTAAAGAGCCGTAATTCCAGAGGATGTGAATGGCTAATTCTGTACATTCAAATGAAACAGAGGGGAAATATACTGAATGGAGCCCATGTATAAGATCATATGAAATGTAAAAAGACTTGTTGTTCGGCGCACACACTGCCTCTTCAATCTAGTTCTGTTTAAATGCCCATTCTTTTCGTTTGGCATCTCCTTGTCCCTCGATGGCTGAATCAAAAGAGGAACGAAATAATGACACAAAGATTTTTAAAAAACTCAGCCCCAGCTGCAGCAGGGAGAAGCCTGAAGCGAAACGTGAGAGCGTACGGCTCTTTGTTAAGGTTTCCTTGGCTATAGAATATGGTATATGAAACGCCTGGCGGATCCCGTTTGGTCCTATGGAGGGAGAGCTCTTAAGGTGGCTCCCTTGGGTTTGGGGAGGGCTGCGGGAAGGCTTCCCTGCATTTGCAGGCAGCAAGCATCCCGCCTGCAGAGACCCCAGGGCCTGGCTGGTTCCCTCTCCAAATGCCCTGGGGGCCCAGGGTGTTCCCTCCCCAGTCAGTGGGTGGTCCAGCCTTTTTTTGTCTTTTTCTTCATTGTAGCTGCCGCTTTCCATCGGGAAACCAAACTTGGCGCTTCTTGTTGGGAGATGGTTCCAATTTATGTAGGTTTCCAGGAAATAAATATGTTTTCTTCCGTGCCTCTGAGGTATTTTGTGTATGCCCATCCCCAGCCGGCAGAGCCACGCACACAAGCATCTACGAGGTGTTGGTGCCAGAGAAGCGCAGCCCACGCGCCCTGGCCACAGCCTTTTCTAAACCCTACATTTGGAAGCTGGGGGCAGAGTTGATGCCCTGATGACTGCAGGGACCCCAGCATCACCAGCCCAGCACAGCTGGGGCACAGCCAGGGCAAGGCTGCCTGTCACCTCCTGGTCTCCAGCACCCACATCCACGGATCCTTTCACCAGATGACCCCCCCACTGCAAATGCTGCAAGAGATAATGCCTTTAGGGTGAGGGCATCACTCAGATCATCCACTTCTAGGAAGGAAAAACATTTGCTCAGCTGTCTGGCTATATGCAGTAACCAGGGAGAGAAGGTGCCATGTGGAGGAGGAGGCTCAGGAGGACAGGGCTAGCTCTCCCCGCCACCACCCAGCCACTTGGCCAGTCCCATGAAGAGCCACACCAAAAGATGTCTAGTAAGTGCCGTGGTGACCGGCTCCCCACAGCTGAGCAGCTTTGAGCCATATTGCCTAATCTAAACAAATGTTCTGTGAACGTCAACACTAATTCATTTTCCGTGGGTGACACAGTTTTCCTCTCAGAGGCTCTTCCAGCAACTGCAGCTGATTTCTGCTTCTGCCCAGCATGTCTTCCCCAGGACCCTCCAACTTCATGGTCACTAAAGTGGCGCTCAGCGTCTCCACTCACAGACCCCCAGCCTTTGGGACATGCTGGGAGTGGGCTCTTTCCAGGGGGTTCCCTGTGGAAAAACCCAGTGATGCTGGGATGCCCTGAGCTAGCATCAGCACTGAAGGCCCAGTGGCCTTCAGTGGCCCTGGGCCACCAGGATAGGTACTAAAATCATCCACTGGCATTGACAGATCTCTGTATTGTGCATTACCTGGGACAGACTCGGGCTTGTGTGTTGTGCCTACCCCACTTCACAACTGCCGGGCACCCACCACAGGGGCCAGCACAAGCAGAGTGCCATGCCCGGCCATGCAGCAGGACGCTTCCCCACTCCCAGGAGCACCGGCTGCTCTGCTCTTTGCCTGGCAGGAGGGCCTTCGCAAGCCGCCGGGGAGACATTGCCAAAGGCATCAGGTCACCCCAGCGCCCTTGGCTATTCTTGGCTAAATCCCAGAGAGGAGGTGTGCCACGAGCACCGCTCCCTCCTGCCAGGGCTATGCCCTAGCCACTCATGCTGCCGGCACACCAGAAGACTTGTCACCTGCTTGTCCCCAGGGCTGGTGAGGAGGAGGAGCACGTTCCTCCGCGGCCACTGAAGCCACATCATGACGTTCGCACACGTGGCTGCCAGGAGGCTGGCACGGTGCAGGGGAGGACAGCCAGAGCAGCCATGTGATCCCCTCGCTGCTATTCCTGGTCCCAGGGGAGGCTGGTGGACTGTCACACGGAGCGAGAATCACCCGGCTGAAGCCTAGAAGCCAGGTGAGTCCAGCTGTGGTGACAGCAAATTCCTAATTAGTTCATTGCATCAGACCGGCCAAACACTCACAGTCATTACCCAAGGATGGCCTACGTGCCAGGCAGGGTGTACTCCCCTGATCCCTGCTTCCCAAAACAGAACCAGGAGAGCCAGACTAGTTTGCCCTGGAAAAGGGACATGCTGTGTGCCGTGCCCGGCAGGGCGACCAACTCCAGGTCCCGCAAACCACATGGGGAAAAACCAGCGAGATGAAGCACCAGGCACGCAGCAAATGGCCCGAATATGACTGTCCTGCGCAGCGAGGTCTCACCCTGCCCCATGCATGGATGTGGAGTGGGTCTCTTACCCACAGCCACAGGGACCAGGCACAGGATGGCGGGGTGCACACCACCTCCCCCACCCCACTCCCCTGTGCTGGGGGCTGTAGGCAGGCATGACCCACTCCTTTCCCACCGCTTTCTGAGAACGGAGAGCCAGGCGCAAGTTTGGAAGCCCCTCAACACAGCAGTAGTGGGGGCGAGCTCCCTGCACGCTCGCTGGCAGCTTTGCAGAGGGGTGCTCTCCCCATGAGCTCGGCCTGACGCCACGTGAGTGTCGGCTGGCAAGTCAGAGCCCTGCCACGTGCCCGCTCCCGGTGGCATCGGAGGGCAGCAGCACGGCTGCCTCAGAGGTAGTGCAGGCAGGTTTGGCAGGGAACTATGTATCTTGGAGCTGCTTTTCCCGCAGCGGTAGCTGGATTTGATTCTGAATACTTAGCTGGTTTAATACGCAAACAAAAATCCCTGGATTGTCAACTCTTCCAAGCGAGGGAGTATCCGGGTGTTTGGCAAACAAGCAGGGTGTCGGGGAAGCATTGGCAGCCAAGGAGCGATAGCCAACGCTGGTCACAGGATGGAGGTGAGAAACTGTGAGCCCCGCTGAGCAGCCTGGGCTGGGCTCTGCTTCAGGCTCGCTCTGAAGTTCAGCTCCTCTCCTTTGCCCAAGCCAGACTCACATGGAGTTGCAAGGTGTGCCCCAATCCTCCCCGGGCTTGAGCTCCTCAGGGCCTCTGTGCTGCCTTTGGCTTTGAGGGCCCACAAGGTGCTGGGCCAGGAAGGGACCTCCTGCCGACCACGAGGTGGAAGGACCCGCCCCACTGCAGGCTCTCCTGTCCTCCTCCTCCATCATCTCCTGGCCCCGGGGGTACCTCACCCCGCTGGCTGGAGAGTTCCCCCCTAGATGAAGGATCCTGCAGGGTCCAGGATGACACTGAAGCATGGAGTCCTTTCGGGTGGCACAGAGTTACCACCTCTCAGCACACAGCAATCCTACCTAACTGGTTCAGACAAGGGGTGATGAAAAACCCTGCATCCCACTGAAGCCGCTGTGGGATTTAGGTCAGGCAGGCGGACTTAGGACACATAGGCTGGAGCGGGACCAGTGGGCAGGAACCAGTGCTCAAATAGTGCCAAAGGCACCGCCAGATCTGCAGGATAGCACCCCTGAGGCACAGCTGGCCACGCTGGGGGGGGGCAGTGCAGCAGCACCAGCCTTGTCCATCCCACAAGGAACACAGGCGCTGCTGAGAAACGGGACCCAGCCGCTGCGACTGCTGCACTGGGGCTTTCTGCAGGGTCCCTCGCCCATGCTGCAGGCGGGCTCCACTCGCATGCCGTGGCACCGGGGTGGCACAAAGGGAGGTGCCCCCAGCAGGAACCGGATCAACACGCTATGCAGAAAAGTCACGTTAGAGTTTCCCTCCTGGAGAAGTGCTGCTTTTGGGGGTCTCTTCCAAAGCTCTCCCTGAGCATCTCTGCACCTCGAATGCTCCCCAGAAGGAAATGCAGGCCTCACCAATTCAGACAGACAGAGCTGCCTCTGGAGGAAATTTTATCCTCTATGTGGCAGAGTGGGCAAAATGGATGGGAAAACAGCGATTCCTCTAGCCTGTTGCCTCCCAGGAACAGCAAGGGCTGTCGGCGCTGCGCTGCGGCACAACCCGCACCCGCCCGGGTGTTAGAGGGAAGGCTTTGGGGCTGTGCGCAGTCACCACTTCGGCTGCTCAGTCACCTGTCCCACAAGTGGTGCCAGCAACACTGATGTCCCTGTCCCTAGAGCGGGAAACCGTGCCTGCAGCTGGAGATGACCGACACATGCAGTTCCAGGTGATGCCTCAGAGGCCCCAAAATCTAAAAAAAAAAAGGGCTTTTCCTCTCCTAATCTCAAAGCACTGAACACTCATCACCCCCAGATTCTCTGCCAGCAAATGGTTGGGAATTACTCAGCTTCTTCTCCGGCTTTCTGCACCGAAGGGGATCTCTGATGCAATTGGGAGGCCATGGGGGAGCAGGGGTAGGGGGCTCTGAATATCCCCCAGGGCACAAAGAAACTACAGGGCAGGAGGATGCCCCAGCAATGCCTTGCGAGGCCAGGGACAGAAACGGGCAACGGGGAAAAGGGAGTTTGCTGACGGCAGAAGGCAGACGTGCCCCCCAAAGCCCACCCTGCTCCCAGACCCCCACCCCGGGGCTGCCCAAATCTCTCCACGGGGTGCAGGGAGAGCATCACTGGGGCACGCCGAGGCCCAAGGTGGGGGG
>WHYT01013490.1:67761-83783 GCA_009806455.1 Tetrax tetrax | reverse complement strand
CATGCAAATAAAAAAAAAAAAAAAAAAAAAAAAAAAGACTGGGACCAAGGAGGAAAAGTGCAATGTAACACACAAGATGGCTGCCTTTTCATTCTTCCTCTGTGATTACAATTTCTATAGGAAAATTAATGGAAAATGTTCTTTGGCAAATCAGCTGGAGGAAATAGAGCTGCGCGCTCCTAACGCGCATGCAGGCAGAAGTGAAACGTATTAAACGCAGTTAGGTTTACGTAAAAAACCAGCAGAACATTATGTATGTTTGTCTGGGGCAACACCTGCTGCAGTTGCGACTCATCTACAAGTTTGGGTGCCTGAGAAGGACGGCAAGGTACAGGCGAATGAGTAAGACAAAAGAGACCTCTTCAAGAGGAAAGGCGGGTAGACGTAGGCGAGAAATACATCGGTTTAGCATGAAAATACGATGTGAAATATATATCTGAGTATTTAAAACATCTTTAAGCTTTCTTCAGGGAGGCTTCTTAAATTTGTCTTTGTATTAACTCCTCTCCTCTTGGCCGAAATCTACAATTATTAAAAACGATGGCAATAAAATAAAGAGAACGCTCAACGTCGGACCAGAGGCTTAATAAAAAAAAAGACCAATCTATATTACAAAACATTAAATTCAATCCAGCGAGTTTAGAGAAAAACAGGGCTTTATATAAACTGTAAATAGTTTGGATTTTAGTCCATTCAGCAAAAATTGTCAGGTTACAAGGTTACTATGTGGGCTGAGACTACAGACGAAGAACAAAGCAAATGGTTCGGTTTCAATAGGAAATATAATAAAACCCCCTTTATCTAAAAGCCATCAGGGACAAGCACTCAATACAAGTTAACAAGCAGGAACTGATAAGATAACATTTATATGAGGTCAGAAGTCAAATGCCAGTCAAAGGCTTTTAACCTCTTGGGTCATAAACAGGAATAGTTAAAACACATAGATAGTTATTTATCGGATTTAAAAGGTATCCGATCACTGTGAGTGAATAACGCGATGATTTAACTAATTGGGATTTATAGAAGAGGAACTTTGTCGTCGTTAGCATAACATACGAAGCTTCTAGCCTATAATTCTTTTTTTTTTTTTTCAATTCGCTGTTCTCTCGTAAATCTGTAAAACCAAAGCAGATAAGCGACCAAAACCATAAACATTGTCCTAAAACAGGCGCGTTCTCAGCCAGTGCGTGGATTGATCTGTGCAATCCAAGCCTTGTCTGAGGATTCAATAGGCTAAATATTTACAGTCAACGTACAGAAAAGAACAATAACCACCCTCCCTATTGTGGTGTGAATGCCAGGGGAGTTTGGTTTTGTTGATTTTTTTTGAGCCCACGAAAGTAAAAAGAAATCTCGTTCCATAGTAAAAAACAAAGGGATTTCCCTTCATAAAAAAAAAAAAAAAGACCCCAGCATCTGATATTTAAAAATAATAATAATAATTTTAAGTGCGTAAATACTGCAGCTGGATTTAGGAGAGCTTTGCTTACACTTTTAACCTAGCCAGGACCACTAATTTCTCTTTTAAGTAGTTTTTATTTCCTCTTGCAGATTGAGTCTCCAAATTCTGTCACTTGCCCACGTTGTCCAAACGCGCATTTTGAAGGCAACGCTAAAAAAATCACCGTACGGAACACAACATCCATGGTCCAGGAGACACGCAGGGACTGGCAGAAGGCCTCTCCAGGCCCGCCGTTTCTCTAAGCGGAGTTCACAACGCACTAGGCGAACATCGTGGGCTTAAAACGCTTTTAAACATTTATCAGAAGCATTTCCTCGCCGCATCCAAACGACACCTGGAGCGCACTCACCTTTATTGACAATCTCTGTTCTGAAAGTCCATTTGCCTCACGAAAGCCCCCCAAGCAGAACAACAAGGACTAACCGTTTTCACTCAGTTAATGTTTAGTAAAAAACCAAGCAACCTTAATCAGCATGCTGATTGCATCGTCAACTAACAAATAATTTACTACTCTGAGCATCGCATTCCATTAAAAGCTCATTAAATCTTCTGTTCTCCAATGGGAGCTTTAGCTTTTGAACTGCAAGCTTTTGCTCCGAATTACAACTTATTCCATCTTTTTTTTTTTAATCCAATTTATTTTTTTTCCAGAGGATAAGTGAGAATCTCAGTACCTAGATACAGGAAAGCTGTGGGAAAACAGACCTCAAATTTTGATTTCTGGTGTAAATTTAAGATCCTTGGGTAGCGAGGGGTGGGTGCAGGGGGAAAGTACTTTGCTGGATTCTCATCCAAGCGGTTTAACTTCGGTGAAACACCCCTTTTCCACGGAATAGCGGGTGATGTGGGTGTTTGAACAATTGCGGGAGGGGTGGGGAATACAACACGGCAACGTTTTGTCCTGTAAGCTGAGAGCGACTGCTTAACGAAAAAAGTAGGCGAAAAAATGTAAAATAAACGTGAGTCCCTACTATTTTATCCGTGTAAACAATGAACAAAAGGAAAAACAAACAAACAAACAAACAAACCAAAACCAAAGCCACCCTTTGGGTTAGGGAATACAAAACTTCTTGCCTGTCCTAAATACCAGGGATTGGAGTTAGGATGCTCTGGGGGACTGATGAGGGAAGTAAAAGCTCATCTTCCTCAGCCTTGCACACTAAGCTGCACATAATAGTTATAGTTAATAAGTAAAACGCAAGAAAATGTCATCCCCTAAATTAACATGCATCTCTGGTTTGCTAATTGTGCTCATCGCAAATTTGGGTCATTTTGCATGAGTGACTCTGATGTGGGGCTGAGGTTCCCCGCTCCCCGCGCTAATCCCGCGCTCGCTGATTGTGTCAGGTGCAGTTCTGTATGCTCCAGCAGCTGGTTCAGCCTCATCAATGCAAATAAGGCGGCTGCTGCAATCAAAGCCTCGCGAGCCCGAAGCCTGATTGCCGAGGGCGGGCGAGAGAGAGCTTGCACAGGCTCACTTTCAAATCGCCGTGACTGACGAGACAACGGTAATGTCCCCCCGGTTCAAAACCAGCCCTTTTGCGGCACAAGCCAACAGCAAATAAAAAGAAAATAAACCGAACCAAAATAAAAGAATATAAAAGAAAAGAAAAGAATACAGAAGAAAATAAAGCAAAATAAAATAGAAATAAAATAGAAGTAAAATAAAGTGAAATGAAATGAAATGAAATGAAATGAAATAAAATAAAATAAAATAAAACAAAATAAAACAAAACAAAACAAAACAAAAAAAAACCCACAAGGGCATGCATCACTTTAGGGGAATATAAAATGCAGCCAAGTCTTCCATGGTAGGTGGGTAAAAAAAACCCAACACATATATATAAATATATATATATACACCCTCTGAAGTCGAATAAAAGTCCGCAACGGCGACAATTACCGTAATATTTGAATTCTTATGAGGAAGGTGGGCAGCCAGCCGCCTCTTTTCTCAAGGATTTCCCCAAAGCGGCCGTCCATCTCCAAGGGGCAGCGGGAAAGCCCCTCTGCCGACCCCAAAACGGAGCCGGGTTTGGGGTGTCCGTCCCCCACCTCTTCCTCCTGGCTCTCGGGAAAGCCCTCCAGAGACCCCTTACTGAGATGTCCCCTCTGCCTGCCCCCAAAACTTCAGATGTAGTCCCAGCTGCCTTCCCAGAAAGCCCTCCAAATTTGAGCAAAACGTTGCTTGAAAACGATTAAGGGCATGATGGAGACTGCAAAAACCCAAAGGCCATTCCAGTGGATCCGAATAAACGGGTCCAACACGTCCATGTACTATAAACACAATACCCACTATAATATAAACTCAAAACAGGGCGGAAATAGGGGGTGGTTGGCAGCAGGAGGTTACAAACCCTCACGGACAGGGGAAAGCGGCGACCGGCAACCCCAGCAGCATCGCCCAGGGGCTGAAAATCCGGCGCAGGCAAATATTTGGTCCTGGAAAGGGGCACCAGGCAGCGGGAGCCGCGCCGCATCCTCTCCCACCTGCTCGCAGACTGGCATCGGGGGTGCGGGGATGCAGGGATGCGGGGATGTGGGGATGTAGGGATGCGGGGACGCAGGGATGTGGGGATGCGGGGATGCGTGGATGCAGGGATGCGGGGATACAGGATGCAAGGAAGCGAGGATGCGGGGATGCGTGGATACAGGGATGAGAGGATGTGGGGATGCGCGGATGCGGGGATGCAGGCGCAGGCAGGTGACAGGGCTCCGAACCAACTCCCAGACGGGGAACAGGGAGAAGTCCCCTGCAAAGTGTGCGGAAGGAAACACCAAATTTCCCGTTCCCCTCGCCCCTTCCCTCCGCCCCTCGCCCCTCCTGCCACCTCCTTCACTGGGTTTGGGTCGGCGGGGGCGGTGGTGGGTGGGGAGTGTCAGCGCGGAAAGGTGCGACAAGTAAACCCGACCCCCAAAATCCCGGATTTCCACAGCGGCTCCAGCCACAAGCCCGCTCCTCGCCCACTCGCGCCTCTCCCCCCTCCCTTCCCCTAATAGGATTAACAGACATTTTCCTAAAAGCAAATCAGAATTTGTCAAATCGTGTGTGACAGTCGATTTGCTCACAATATCCACTTTCTTCCGGCACGGAGACGGCACCGTCCTCAGACACTTTTAATCCTGGCTGACATAGGGCATCTCTCCGGCAAAAGTTTTCCTTGGCAGAGCACCGATACCCTCCCGAATTCGTCACATCTCCTCCGAGCATCCCGAGCCGGGGGTCCCGGAGCCTCGAGGACCCTAGCATCCTGAGCATGCAATCCGTGCACGGGACTACTGCCGTGAAAGAATGCCTAATGGTTTGGGGGTTGTGTTGTTTTTCGGTTTGGTTTTTTTGTTGTTGTTGTTGTTGTTTGTTGTTGTTTGTTTGTTTGCTTGCTTGCTTTGGTAATCTGCTTTCTGCTCTGTCCCAGGTCAAATCGTCCCTTTTGGGTTCCCCGAGCAGGGGGGGTCCCTGCTTCCTCCAGGTGCTGCAGCTGCATCTCCATCCTCGTGCAGGGATCCTAAAATGAAACACCTTGTTCCACTCCAAAATTCCCTTTACTTCATGAGTTTGGGGTTTGTTTCTTTGCTTTTTTAAAAAGCTTTTTTTCCCCTCCTCCGCTTTTTTTTTTTTAAATGTTTTTTGTTTTGTTTTGTTTTACCCACAGCAATAAGATTTTCTGGCTTTTTGTAAACAGGGGCAGTTAGGTGGCAGAGAACTCCCAAGGACATGTCTCTTACACAGAAGCCCATACAAAGTCTCTTACCACTGTTAAAACCACAGATAAAGTTTCTTAGGTTGATCTGAGCTCTGATTTTGCTACACATTGTCAGGACAGAATGAGAAGCCTGTGATTGTTTCCCTTTCAATAACTGTACATCTCTATAATTCTGTGCTGCTTTCTCTGTTCTTCGCAGGTGAGGACATCACATTTGAATCCAATGTTACTTGACTTTCCAGTAAGCTTGTTATAAACTAATCAGAACTTGTTGAAAATAGTAGAAACAGAAATGCTGAATTCTACCAGTTTGGGGTTTTTTGTTGTTGTTGTTGCTGCTTTTTGGTTTTGTTTTGTTTTTTTTTTTAATATCAGCTAAGGATTTCTGACTTGTCCCACAGTAAGGGCCGTGTATTTCTTCTTCACTGAGGGAAAAACTGTGACAGAGGTTCATGCCCATTATAAACACACAAAAATACTTCAAGAGTCTGCTCCTGATCAGTGAGTGTCCTTGAAAAGTTTATGTAAGTATCTACTGTTAATTGAACTATTTTAATATGGCCCAACCTTTGTCGACACTCCTTAGAGCCACGTTGTGTAGGTGATTTTGTAGCAAATGCTCACTGTGTATCGCTGTGTTCTTGTACTTCATGAATTATCATCAGAGCCACTACATTTTATGAGTCAGAATGTCCATTCAGTACAAGCCAAACAAATAAACTAGGTAGGCGATTAAAAAAAAGCAACATAGCTCAATAAGAGCTAATAAAGAATACACAAAGACGATCTGATGTTGAAATGGTTCAGTGATACATAGGAAACACACAATTTCTAGCTAACAATAGCATATTCCCTGGTAAGAGTCAGAGTTTCAGTCAACACAGGGTATTGAACTGACAGTGCCTGGAGTCAAACAATAGTCCCAAAGCTAAACTTAAGAAGTCAGCCACCGTGGACAGAAATTGCATCCAACTCAGTTTTCCTTGTGGGTCAAGTGCAGAGAGGGATATATACCAGGGGACACACCAGAAAAACTCAACAAGACAAGGGTTGCAAGACAGCAGGGAAAAGACAGAATGACCTGGGCTAGCAAACAGGTGAGGAATCTCCCAGCAGAGTTGGATGTAAGGATGTAAGGATGGGCAAGCAGGAGGGGATGCAAGGCTTGGTGCCTACGACTGCCCAGAAGCCCAGGGACACCACGCTGTCTCTCAGCTAGCCACAAAAAAAAATTCAGCCCTGAAGAGGACAAGAGGGGAAAAAAGAGATGCCAGAGCATAAGGTCATTTTAGGTACACGCTTAGAATTATAAATCTTCAGCATTTATAATTCCATCTTTATTCTGGGTACCAACCTTAGTTTGAAAGCACAGCCATGACCCTTACATTCATACATTCATACATTCATACAACTATCACACTGTTCCATGACAGGTCCTCCAGCATCTTGAATTTATCCTACTTTTACACCAAAATGCTTCAGCCAAAGTTCATACAAAAAACCAGAAAATTATAATATAATTTTTAAAATGCCAACTCTGACCGTTAAGGCAATACCCAAGATATCCTGCTGGTAAACAAAGAGGAACAATTCTTGCTAATGTGTCAAATCAGAGCTATCAAATCAATTTAATTTTCCATTATTTCCTGGTTTTCTGCTCTTTCATTGCACAGACAATCAGCTAGTATTTAAAGGAACACGGGAGGGTGGAGCTGGTTGTAACATATTTACTCAAGTAAGTACTCGGGTGTAGTAATGAGTTTGTTTTAAAATATTCATATTATATAAATGTTAGTTGAAGCTGACAGTAAATATTGAATAGACATATCAAAAGGGCGGCACGTCATCTTCACTTTTTCTACGTTGTCTAACATTCAGGCAGCTGTTTGCTCTGTTCGTATCCATTTTCTTACAGAAAATTAATTTTTAAAAATTATACCAAAACAATGATTGAGTATGACAGAAGAAAGAAGGGAGTTTAAAGATCGTGCCGCTCACAAGAGAATATGACCAAATTCCCAGCACTACTGTTTGATTTGTATTAGTAATTAGTACTTAGCTATTAGGTCTCTTTTTCAGAACATTAGAATGAAAGACACATGGAAGACCGAGGTCTAAAGTTATTGCAATATTCCAGCATGAGGGAAGCATCAGGAAAGTTCTGTTACTAAAAAAAAAACCTTCCATCGTTTTTTTCTAAGTGATGCACGACAAGAAGTGTTTCATAAACATTCACACAGATATGGCAAAGATCAAAAACACTGTCGAGATGGAGACAGAAAGAAGAAAATAGGACTAAAAGTGGTGTGAGAGAATGTCTCAGCTACATCTTCCCCATCACAACTAAAGGCAAAAGGCTCTGATTTCCTCTTGTCTTCATACTGTCTTTTACAGTATGGTTTCTCAACATGGCACTATTTACCAAGAGAACTGATACTGTTTACATCCTTTTTAAGCTAAAAAAGTTCTCCCATGCCCCAAAGACCTTAGCGTAAACATCTTTGCAGCACTTATGCTCCTAAAGATGCCGCATACTGGAGTCTGAAATGGAGGACGGGTCTACTGGACTCAAAATACGGCTTGTGTGATGTGAACAGAAATTTGAAGAGGGAAGAGATAGTGTGATCGAATTTCCTCCTAATTTAAAATCGACATAACTCTGTCCGCTACTTGTGGGTTGCTGGGGGTGGCGTTCACATTCCTCGTGGCCACGACAAATCCTTCAGAACTTACATGGGTAGATTATAGTAAGCTTGTGTAAATGCAAATGTATTCACAATTATGTTAGTTTACTTTCATGACTAAAGCGCTTTTTGTTTGTCTTTTGGGCCTGTTTGCACTTGTATATAATTGATGCTACTATTTGCAAAGCTATTTCTGAACTAATATCCCATTATGAATGCTTCCTTGTTCAGCAGCCAGGCTGAGTTCAAACATTTTTGTAGGGAACTTAGTTTTTGTGGCTTTTTTTTCCTTTTTTTTTTTTTTCCTCCATAGACAACCAAATCAAAATGCTTTGAAATATTTATAAAACACTCACAAAGGGGAGAAAAAAGCCTCAAATGGTTGCAGTGAATAGAGAAGCATTCTGAAAGCCAAGGGGCTATTTAAGCATTGTTTCAGCTCTTCTTTTTCCTCTCATAGTCAGCAAAGTCTTTCTGCAGAAAAAAAAACCTATTAGAATCCTTCTCTGTTAAGCTGCCATGCGCAGTTTTGGTATAGAGAATTGCTGTTAACCTATTGTTTTCCAACAGTCTTACACCAACAGAGGACGTAGATGCAAATACGTGCCAGGAAATCGAGACGTAAGAAGCAAAAATTATTCCTCTTGAGAGGCTTTTGCCACCAGCAGTTTCATGGTTTTGAAGCCTCAGATTTAATTTGTTTCTCATTTTACTCTGATGGTCATAGTCTTCGGGCTGTAACTGAGGAAACATGCTTTCTTTTACAAGCGCTCTCGTGCCACAGGCATGCTAGATTCATCTCTCCCAACTTATGCAAAGGTCCACTCCTCTACTTACCTGGATTGGGGGAGGTGGAAGGGAAAGGGAGGGAAGGCAAGGACTGCCTGATGCAGTCCTTCTGCCCGCAGACCAGTATTTGCACAAAAGGTATACAAACGCATTTTGATAAATCAAATTTTTGGTCACCTAAGTGTATAACTTTTCAAAGATTCAACTCAGTAATATTCACTGGAGCCTAAGTGCAAGGTCTCAATCAAGACACTTATTCTCAAAATTTTAGCTAAGAAGGTGGCGGCAGCATTTTGTCTAGTTTTCTGTAAAAACAAACATATATAGAATATAGACACACACGTATGTACATAAACACACATGCCCAGACACATTTCAGAGATTTTCATACATATATACACACACACACATATATATATATAGTATTTCCTTCTCTCTGTGTGTATTTCTGAGCATCTGCAAGGCCAGGTGCTGGCTTGCCTTTAAGAATTGTGAAGAACGCTTCACAAGTTATTGCATAGAAGACGGTGCATAAATTCTAAAAAAAAGACTTAAAAATGGACAACTTTATTTTCCAAGGTGCTATTAAACAACAGGCTCAAAGTTGCTCGCGTACAAATATCACATTAGCAGTGGAGCTAATGAAGCCTTCTCTCCTTTGTACTTTTATCTTGTGCTTGGATTTGCTAACGCCTGAAAAAAATATGAGAGCCAGCTGATGCTTTGCCTGCATTTAGTGTGCTCTTCCATGTAGATTTTAATAAGGGGTGAGTAGTGCTACCCTTGCTGGTAGCAATAATGAGGGTCTCCTCTTGACGCTGGCTTCACATTTTCATCAGACTTGTGAGAAGTTGGTATCTTTCAGGCAGGTTTGGAAGGAATTGGCCCACAGGGTCTGAAGTACCCAGGTGAAACGATGATGAAACTGTAATGCACACACTCACAC
The DNA here is from genome assembly GCA_009806455.1 of Tetrax tetrax. Classification (NCBI taxonomy): domain Eukaryota; kingdom Metazoa; phylum Chordata; class Aves; order Otidiformes; family Otididae; genus Tetrax; species Tetrax tetrax. The sequence goes on along the minus strand of WHYT01013490.1, from coordinate 74,198 downwards.
ACAAACACAGAACGATTACAAACAGTTTAATTCCTTAGGAAAACAGGCTGAAATGTATAAGAATGAAAAAAACTTGCTTACTTCCAGTACATTTGAGTTTTCCTGTGCTCCATAGTATTGGAGGCTTAAAGAATCATTTTAGAGGAAGCACATCTATAGCAGGAAGTTTGGCAGCAGAACTGTATTTTTTTGTAAATCTGTTTCAATTTTTATTTTATTATTTCCTTTTAGTCTCAGAGAACTACAAGGGCATGATTGAAAACATCCAGCTTTTCCAAACATGTCCCAAAACTCAAGGGTCCTGGCATTCAGAACTGTGTATTCCTGGTTAACACCAAAACACCGACTGTTTCAGCAACATTTACCCGAAGCCAGTTTATAAAACTCATTGATCTCTCTCCTTTGCATACCGGAGAACGAACGCTAACTCTGCCTCTGTGACACTTCACATTACAGAAGGATGGCAGAGTTCTTCACATTTCTACCCCAGGGCTACGTCGGCATCACAATAAGGCACACAAGGGCACAGTTAAAAGCACTCAACAGATGTGTTGTTCTGTTCCACTTTTTAATTTGAGCCTTACATCTCGACTACATTTATTTTAGACATTTTTTTGACCCAGATTCATCCTTAGTGTAGCTGTGCTGAAATAAATGGATTTACATCGGGGATTAATTTGGCCCATTATGCTAACACCCCTATTTCTTCATAATCAGCCTGTATCAAGACGTTTTCAAGGTTTCTTTTATTTTAAACCAAGTGAAGAATTGCTCCTGTAAATAACACTCTGATAGACTTAGGGGAAGAGAGAGAGGAAAGAGAGAAGAAGAATACAGAGATAAATAAGTACAGGCAGGAAACCTTCTCAGTAGCTTTTATTCTGTGATCACAGAGCATCATTTCCAGCTAATGCTACTGAAGCAGGGCAAGTCTTTATGATCGGGTATAAACAACACATAATGAGCATCTATGGGACACTGCATAGCTCCCGTTAGTGAGGGAAGATCTTCATAACTCAGGTGTTGGTTTACCGCTTCATTTTATTAACTTGCACTCATTAGGCGGCAGCAGTGCTTTCAGCTACCACGACAGCTAACTTCGCCAGGGCCCGCTGTGTGTCAGGGTTCCTGACATCCGCCTTTTGGGGGTTTTTCTGGAGAGAGGATCTCACACGTGGTTTGTTGTCGGAAAGGTAGCCAGAGCTGACAAATAAAAACAAAGGCTGCTTGGTTTTCCGTGCATGCAGCTCTTGCTGCTCTGTACAGAGCTGACGGAGGCGGCCGTGTCTCCTGCCCAGACAGCACGGAGGAGCAGAAAATTCATCACTGACCTCGATCTCCTCTTCTAGCAGAGGGACTGGGATAGAGGAAAACTTGTCTCCTGACCCTTGTCTCCCCTTTGGCAGCATGTAACTAGAACAAGTCATTGCCTGATCCCCACCCACTCACAGTAATTCATCGTGGGGCCCCTTTCACGGTTTAGAGCTCGACAAATCATCATTCTCGTGAGGAATGCAGAGGCATGCGCTCGGAGTATCAATAGGGGGTGGAGGACTCCCAGTCCTGAGCCTTACGAACACTGCTTATTTAATCAGATTCATAGAAGTAAAGGAAAATAATATTCTTGGAGTGTCGAGGTTTGGTTTACTTTTTATTTTTTAATTTTACAAAGAGAATCTGCTGAAGGCTTGTAATGATACTTGCAAGAGCTTGGAACGCATTTCTGGATGCCTGAGGAACCAAGACACCGAGCGGAGGCCTGTGGCACTTTCGCTGAGCGTTTGAAGAATGCTGCCAGGTTGTTAACTTGCTCCCAAGCCTCCAAACATACCGGAGTTACTTTGTTCATTACACTGCTTCCCTGCAAAGCTGAGGATTGACTTCAAAATTATATTTCTGACTTGCAAGGCCTTCGGTGGTCCAGTTCCTGCACAGCGGCACGAGCTCTTTTCCCTACTTGCACTGCACGTTTGAGTGCGCTGTTCATCATCTGCTGCTGGCTCTAACAGCAAAATACCAAATAAATTCACCTTTTTTTTTTTTTTTTTTTTTTTTGCATTACACACCTAGACACCTAGAACACTTTGCCAATTTGTAGTCCACTCACTCATGGCAAGGTTTTTTACACATGAATGCTACTCTGGGGAACTGCAGCATGTACGGGCCCACAGCTGATATAATTACATTCTGATTGCTGCAGTTACAACTTCATTTTTCAAGCACTTTAGTGTATATTAAAACAATGTAGGTGAAACCTTAAGGTACAGTACAAAGAAGAAAACATCAAAACCACTCAGTGCTTTTTAAAAGGAAATACTACTGTTAGAGACATTTATTTTTAAATTCTTTTAACATGTAGTGGGTAAGTGAACTTGTAACACAGCACAGGCCTTTCTAGCTCTACTGCACTGCCCAGCAAGAAGGCACTTGCTGCTCAGTAACTTGATTTTTTTTTAGGAAAAAAAGGAAATATATGCGTATACCTGAAAATACATTTCAAGTTAGCTTAGTTGAACAGAACAGTAGTCACTTCAGAAGTGACATACAGTAGATAAAACAAGGAGCGCCTTGTTTTAAGCAGCAAATTTGGAGACTACAGTTCGATTAGTCTCTTGTCTGTTGTGTTCCCATTTGGAAGAGCCCGTGTTTTAGATAACGGAAGTTTTCTATATAAATATATATATGTACGTGAACATGTGTGTGCACGGCACAGCCATGTGCCATGGAATCAGTATAGAAAGAGACGTATAGTTAAAATAATTTGGTAAAATAATTTGGATTTCAAAATACGATAGAGGGCTTGGAGGTTTCTAACATTTAGAAAACTCAGGCCAGACCTGGGTCCTGTGAGGCAACTTACCACGCAAACACGCACAAAAAATTGAACACACAGCCTCTGTAGTCATAACTTTCTGTCTTACGGCATGATAAAACAGGTGGAATGAACACACTGCTGCCACAAATGCATGTGTTCTCTTTTGGGTCTGATTTCCTATGGAAATAAGGCATATATGGTCCTGCAGTGTTGTTTTATGTAAACTTATATGGATGTGTGAATCTGCCTGCTTGTATGCTGGGAAGTGATTTTTCGTTCAGTTTGGAACCTACTGGTCGGTATCAAGCAAATTGTAAAGTAAACTTTATAATTACATTGCCTGTCTGTAGGCCAGAGACACCATAAACATCCCGAACAGACACAGTCTTAAAATAGAAACTTGCATTTCTATCAATCAAGAGACAGAAACCCACAGGAAACCAAGCTTCATTAGCCTCACTGTCCACAGAACTAGTTTAAACAACCTGAGCAGCCACCTACCTAAGTCAAAAGAACCATCAACCAAACCTCCTCCCATCTGGTATGCTGATGTTTTTACTTTAAGACACAGGGAAATATTTTTATTTTACTCAGAAGATTCAGAACTCTTCATCTAAATGGAAACTTGCCATGCTGTCTTCCAAAAAAAGAAACCAATGAGCTCTCTGTGAAACAGATTTTGATGGCTTTGCCACCATTTTTCTTCAATATCCTCTCATGTGTTGAATTAGCCTTTAAGTGAGTCTCCTAATAGTCTTCATCTTACGAAAATGGAAAGCGTGCCAAAAATTAGAAAGTTAAGAATAAACAGAACACACCGCAATGGCATTCATTCTCTTTGTTCCCTTCATTATTTCTTCAAGCAGCTCTTATTCATCCTTTGTGGAATAACAATCACACAGCTGGAAGAAGAGGTTCCTCAAATATGTCTCTCTGCTTGACTCAGAAGAACACAGGAAACTTCTAGTGTATTTTGTTTTGGTTTATGCTAGACAACTCAAATCCCAGCATATTATAGGCAGTGGACCTCTTCTTCTTTCCTGCAACTTTCTCTAAAATATTGCTAAGTAACTTCTTTCTGTTTGGATTTTTTTTTTTTTTTTAAATTAGGCGACCTGGCTTTTGTTGATCTAAACTTACCTTCTGCTTACTGTCCTGTCATCTAGGAACTGTAGATGGTATTACAATAAAATAAATATTGTCTTTAAAATTTTTGTTTCAGCAGCTTGGTTGCCTTGCTTCAGCATTACGTCTCAAGTGTCTGTTTAGCTTTTCAGCTCCTTCCAGCTCATTTTCCAGAGGAATATATCTTGGGCTTTTTGCCGTGTGGTACGCTACGAGATAAAATGCACCTTCAAAGAATGTTCTTCCCATCTTATCACTTTCAAATGATGAGTCACTGAATCCCCCCAGCTCCTGACAGGAAAGGACTGTCCCACAGAGAACCATGAAATTAGCTCTCCTTAGCACTTGACTTGAAAAAGGGAATGCCCTTGAGAGAAGTTTTCGTCCTCTCTGTTTCCTTGAGAGTTTACCTTTGCCTGGAGCAAGACTCTATCAGAGAGTGCAAAGTTATTTCATAACGTAGCTGCGTTGGAGTTGTGCCTCAGCTTTGTTAAGTGTCCTTTACAGCTCCAATGATGTAAAGGTCTCCTGGACACAAAAGTGAGGACAACCCTTGACAACAAATAAACTGTCACATCAGGACGAACTTTAAAGGCTGAGGACCCTGTTTAGATATTTTTTTTCACTAAATCTGGTTAAGATTATGTTGTCTCCCTCACTCTCTTTGCTGGAAGTCACCACTCGTGTGGCCATGGCAGCAGAATGAGACCTGTGGTATAGCCTCTTACGGTCACACACACTGAAACCACGGATGAAACAGCTTGTCTCGAATCACAGCACTGGAAATGTTCTTCGTAAAGAAGGTGGGACCATGATCACCTCTAATGCTTCGCTTAAGGAAGGAGCTTGTAGAGATTGGAATTAAAAACTTCTCAGAGCTCGTTGGAGTTGCGAGTCCTGCTCCTTCCCACACATAGAAAATTTTTCTGAACGCCTAATGATGTGATCTCGGCATACATCCAGCAAAACTGACAAGCTTACATCTGCTTAGACCTGAAGTAGAGTTTAAGTCATGCTAGTTGCTATATAACATGTTGCATGCTATGCAAAAAATTGATTTTTTTCCTGTGGAGGTTAAAGAACACTTGGTGTAGGGGAGGAAATGGTAACCTGGAGGAAAGGAGAGTTTAGCAACGTGGAATAAAAAGAATGGAGAAGCTGCTGAGACCACATTTGACAGTCTAGAAACATCCAGGTGTTTTGGCAGAACCTTGCCTGTTTCCTGAAGAATGAGGCATACATGTTCTGCTTAACCCAGCTGCCTGTGTATCCCGGCAGCACGGACAGCGAGGCTGTGTCCGCTCTACCAGGATTCTTAAAATTGCCTGCGAGGGAGTCTTGGAAAGCAGCAGCAGAGGTGAGACGGTGTTTGTGTCAGCAGCGCTCAATAATGCATGGGACAGTCTTCTTGGGCTTGCTCGCTGCAAAGGTCCTACTCAGCCCACACAAATCCTCTCAAAAAAAAAATCCATTTTTGCATGGCGACTACAACAATTCTGGCCGTAGTTTTGCTTGAATATTGATTGTTTTTGTTAAGACACCCTTTAAGCAATACTAGATTTAAAATACTAGGACTCTGAACCCATGCTTGTTAGAGTTCAAGGCAACCAATACGCAATTCTTGTTCCAGTTGTTATCCATTTCAATTGTATTTTTTTTTAAGAAAATGCCACCAAAATCTTGTCAGCAATGAAATCTCATGCCAAAAAGTTCCACAGGTAAGCCAGAATTTCCTCTAAAAGGTAAACGCTTTTGAGACTTTACACTCAAAAGCGTTAAATGTGTCTCACATCTGCTGGTTTCCAAACGCATCTGATCTCTTACTATTCCTCCACTAGCAAGATTAACGCTTTTCAGTTGTAACTTTGCCTTTTAAAGAACTTACTAGTTTTCCTTAATAGTCTCTGCATGCCAGAAACATATGATTTATGGTGTAAACAGAATGCCTTTAGAATTCATGGTTTTCGTAAATTGCCAGCGCTACATTTGCCACAAACATCACTAAATTAATGTTAATAAATTGGGAAACCCCAGATCTGTTGACTAGAATGAATACGTCAGAATTGTTTTGTCTTTGTCCTTGGTACTATAACCTCTAGGATCTGAGAGGATTTTCTTTGAAGTCTGTTAGCTGTGTTATTTTTTTTTTTTATTGTGATGTTGAGCAGGTTTTGTCAGGTTTTTCATTTAGCTGCCACATATTTCAAAGGAACAATTAAAAAAAAAAACAGTTTATAAGTCTCCATGACAGTTGTTCAGATATTACTGAATTATCTTTTCCTAGGTATTTGTCTGTGGAGCGAGAGTTAGATCCGCTGTGAAACGCCCTCTTGGGAAAGGCAGGTAAAGCTTGCCAAGATACCAACAGGTGCGGGTAGATATTTTTTTATAAAAATATAAACACCGCCCTGCCCCGCAGAGGCCGCAGCAGGCCCCGCTCTCCTCAGAGGTACCTGAAGGTCCCTCCGGGCGCGGAAGGGCTTTTGGGAAGGGCTCG
>WHYT01013490.1:43791-67741 GCA_009806455.1 Tetrax tetrax | reverse complement strand
CGACCACGGCGCATGCGTTTGCCCCGCCGGTGTTCTTTCTCCGTTCCCGCTCCCTTCGTTACGCCGCTGAATTTCCTCCCCTTTTCCCCGCCGCGTCCCCGTTTCCCTCCCGGCGGACTCCGCCGGGTTGAGTAGGGAAGTCAGGGCTGGCAGCGGACTCCGGCATCACGTGGTCCGGGGTCGCTCCGGTGCCGGCTGCCCATGCGACGCCTGACAGGACTCACGCAAAGGAACCGGCGGGCGCTGAGCCCCGGCGGGAGTTTCCCTTCACCGCCTTCCTTTCCGTTCTCGGAGGCGGAACGGCAGGCGCGGGGTTGGCCACGGCGGCTCGGTTTATCCTCTCCGCTTCCCCGTCCGAGCAGGCAGAGTCTTGATCCGCCTCAAGAGGGCCACGGGTTGGCGGGGTCCTGGCGTGACCCGGGCGGCGAGGCGTGCGCCGGGCGGGAGCCGGCGGGGCCTGGCGCCGGGGGCGGCGGATTTATGTGCTGGGAGCGGGGCCGGGCCGGGCGGCTGGAGCGGCGGCGGCGGCGGCGGCGGTGGTGGCGGTGGTGGCGGCGGGCGGGGCCGGCTGGAACACCATGGTGAGGCCGCCCGTGCCGAGCCGGCGGGGGTGTCTGGGCGCTGAGGCCTTGTCGCCCCCGGCCCGTTTGGGGGTGCGGGGACCGCGCGCAGGTTTGGGGGCGTCTTGGGGTGGGGGTTGGGGGTGAGAAAGGGGAGGCGTTGTTCTCTGTTATTAGCACTCGTTACGGAAATAACGTGCCGCAACTCACACCGGCACCTTTTTACTTCCCGGTGGTTATTTCCCTCTTTTCCTGAAGAGCAGAGCGAGGCACTGCGCTTTGTGCTCTGTACCGGGTTTAAGATGTGTGTTGGTTAATAGATAGAACTGCGTGGTCTTTAGACAGTTCTGTAAACAAACAGTTTAATTAGCTGTGCTCTCCAGTGCTTCTAGAAGCCTTTGCCAGACACTTTGGTGTTCGTCATTGCTAGCTCACTTTCAGTCTTCTGAGTTACGTCGCAGCTGTGGTGTATGCTGTGGCAGCATTTAAGTAGGTTTGATTTATGAAAAGTCTCGCTTTTCTCGACAGATACGACTTGCTGCACTTAGTGTAATGCACAGTAAATGAGCCTGTGCTATAGGCAGTAGCAGGAGAGCAAAGTTTGACTGACTGGTGCAATTGCTGCTAACGGCATAAGCGTGTTGGGTATGTGTAGCTTAAGTAGTGGAGGCTGAGTATTTTGTGGATGGACCTCCTTCGCTATAAAGATATGCTGAATTTTGTGTTTAGGTCTTAGTTACTGTTTAAAACACCAGAGTCGATTGGTTCTGCTTTTAATATACACATTTTATAGGTATGAGATACATGGTGCACCGTAGGGATACATGAGTACGGGTATAAAAGCACATTTTGTATGTACCATTAATACATATATTTACCTTCCATGTAGATACCACTGTCAATGTGTCATTTTAACTATGATGACATAGTGTTTGTCCAGATTGCTTAGGGCGTGCATGTTAGTGTTCTGCTTGAGTAAAATCTGACTTTTAAGTGTTCTGATACTTAAAGATTTAATCACTGGATTCTACTAAGGTATGTTTTAATAGTGTGTGTTTTGAAATCTGCAAGGAACTGTATAGTTTTTTTTTTTCTCATTATGTCGTTTCCTCCATTCTTTTTTTTTCCACTCCTTTTTCCTTTCTGTAGAGGTTAGAATACTTAATCAAAAGGTCTTGAGAAACTCCTGTGATTTGTAGGAGCGCGTGGGTGCTGTCGTCTAGCTCTGTATTTGAAGGTGCTTTTGGAAAGTTGCAAACAACTACAGCTTTTTCTCTCAGTGCAGGTCCTTATTTAAATCCACTGAGTGCTTCTGTGCCTGATGGGGTTGAAAAATCAGGTCCAATTTTCTTTGCTAGTTGCTGGCAGTGTGGACAAATAATCTTTGTGTGTGATTCCATGACGTAAGCAAAGTGAAAAGATGATAGTCTGCTTCTCTGCTGTTTGGAAGCTCTGTGCTCCAGTTCCAAAGCAACAGGAGACTGAAGTGTTCATCAGTTCCTTTTGCATCAAAACACTTATAAATCAAGTCATCAAAACAATTCACTGGCAGTATTCTGCCAAGTTGGGACCGCCAAGACTCGTCTGTGTAGTAGCGATGCCAGTTACGCTCGCAACTTTAAACTCTCCACAAGTACCTTAATACTGCGTGGGGCCCTGGTGTTTTAGACTGTGCAGCAGAGGCTTTAAAAACTTTTCATACTTGGCAGGATTCCTGTAATGGCAAAGCCTGCTGTTTAAAAAGCAAGTGTTCAGGAAAGTGACAGCTTCCATAGTTTCTGCTTGTCTTAACTAGAGAAGTATGGGTAAACTAGATTTTTAAAATCTTTGAAGAGTTGTAGTAGAATATAATCTTATTTTGCCCTTTGTAGTCCTTGTATGTTCTTCATGCCACTCTGCATCTTTTTGTTCGTCTCTGCTGTGTTGTAAACAGTGGTAGGTGTAGGAAAATACAAATTCAGGGCAAACTTGGCCATGAAAAAAAAAGAAAAAAAAATAATCTGAATTTTGAAGGGGTGTGTCAGCATAGATTTCTTTCCCAAAATTAGCTTTGTGATTGTCTGACTTGCAAATCGTAAGATGTGAACTTCCTCAGATTTCCGACTATACAGGGTGTCATTCTGGCCGTAGGTATTTTGTGAAAGTAGTATTTTTCACAGGAAGCATTCATTTCAAGATTTTGCACAGTGGGCTCACTTTTGGCCATCCTGTGTGATGTTTTCTACTATTTAGCAAACAATTTTGAATCACGCTTGTGTTTCAGGAGAGCGCTGTCTTGCTTTTGCAGGCTGCAGTTTGAGGCCATGGTGGAGGTGGTTATTGCTAGAGAACAAGTAGTTTCAAAGTCCTGTGTGAAGTTTTACTTATTTGTAATATCTAGGTATGTGGTAAGGGGAAAAAAGAGTGTAAAACCTAACCTGTTACTACTGGTGTAAGGCAGTAACCTTGGGCAAGGTCAAAGTGAGGAGAGTGGGGTGATGTTTTGGCGTAAAACTGTTGACCTTGGTTATCTTGGCTCTGCACGTACTGTAAATCAACTTGTGATGAAAAGAAAAATGTCCTTTAGGCAGGAGTACTTTTAAAACTGTTTGTTTTTTTTTTTTTTGATCACTGTTCTGAGTTAGCTGTTGGTGTATTATAAGTACACTTAACTTGTAGATAAGAGTATTGTAACTTTATCTTAATTACACACTCTTACTTTTTGTTCTCTGAATTATCAGGAACAGTGCCTCCAGGTATGTAGTATACAGGGTATAAACTGTGAAAACCAAAGTCTAGGTTATACTTTATTCAACTTTATGCTGTTGCCTTTGGGGCCTGTCATTTTTTTTTTTTTTTTCCCCCAATTTTAAGAAATCTGGCAATCTTCCCTTTAACGTACTTCTCTTGTAGGGGACTTACGCATTCTCTGCTGTGATTTGTTAAAAGCTTTCTTGTAAAACATGTGCTGTGTTGCACAAGGAAAAGTAAGAATGTCATACTTACTGAGCACAGTGCTTTAGACTTTTAAAACACCTCTAACCAAAGACCTTCCCCCGTCACAGAAACACGGCCAGGCTGCAGTTTATTCGGCAGTGTAGTATTTCAGTCTCATCTTTGACCACGAGGTTGCTTGCCAGCCTTTGTTTTGCAGAGAGAGTGACTTAGCTGTCTTACGTAGCCTTATTTTCTTTGAGCGGGGAGCTTCTTGGCGTTATACAGCTTGACAGAAATGTCTCTGACCAGCGAGATACCGACTTCTCTCTCCAGTGTCTTGAATTTGGATTTCAAATTCCAAGCTGCGAAGCTAAAGCATCATAGAGCTTCTAAACTCTCTGTCCTCTAATTTAGAATATGGCATGTAGAGGATATCTTTGTTCATGTTCTGGAAATGAGTGGTTTTGAATTTAAACTGATATTGGTGGTAATGGGAGGACTTAAGTGTGTGGGAGACTTGATCTAGACAGAGCCCGACGTCGAATGAACTCTGTGTTTTGTGGTTTGAGAGGGAGGGAAAGGTGTGTTCTAGTGTTTTAATATGAGATAGTTCTGGATATTGTAGATTGTTCCAGAGTGTATTAATAAGCATTTAGGTAGCATGTAACCACGTACAGGCAAAAGAGTAGAGGTGGCAAAAAGTTGTGCTTTGCACATAGCATGTTATTTTGAGTGAGCACATCACCTACTGCATTCCTGTGCCATGTGTTCTCGGCTGATTGCAAGAAGATTAATGCAGCAGAATTTTTTTTTAATTTCATATGGCAGCTTTACTCTTATTACCATATTGTTCGTGGTTGATTACTAACCTTCAGGAATCAAGAGAAACATGCACTGATCGAGTGAGTGGTTATATCAGGCTTTTAATTGCTTGAAGTGTAGAAAAATTCCAGAAGGATATTTCCACCACAAAGTCAGATTTAAAATTAAGACTAGAGATATCGTTGTTTTTAAATTAGTTTTAATGGCTTAAAATTTGCTATGTTGTTTTCAGTTTTAAGCTGAAATATTTTTATAGGTTTTTTTTTTTTTTAAGAAATACAGCAGTAACTTTTGTGGGAGTGAGTATGGTGATTTTTCCACGGAAAGGGGACGAGGAGGATGCAGGGAGCCATTCAGTGGCTTAAGACACAGTGATCCTAATGGGTTCAGTTACAACTTGCAGCCTTCACTTTAGTAAAGAAATGGGTTTCTAGGTACACTTTTAAGTAGTCTGTTAGATTTTAGGTGTTTTAGCTCAGCTAGTGAACCTGCTACCCTGTATAAAAAATAATGCCTTGATTTGCATAGTTTTTCCTCCTGTTACCTTGAGTTGAAAAGACATTTTCTTTCCCTTACAACTAGGAAACCCTAGGAGTAATTGAAAAGACACTCTGAAGTGTGAAGACACTCCCTGGAAGTGTTCAAGGCCAGGCTGGATGGGTCTTTGAGGGGCCTGGTATGGTGGAAGGTGTCCCTGCCCAGGACAGAGGGGTTAGAACAGGATGATCTTTAAGGTCCCTTCCAACCCAAAACATTCAATGATTCTTTTGGGAAACTGCACACTTTGGTGCATCTCTGACCTGCCTATATGCTAGTGCATACAGCATGGGGAGAAAATGGGAAAACGGAGGGCTGTGTGAAGTTGCAGCGCTAAGGTTTCGTTGGGATAACAAAGATGTGATAGGATAACTCATACAATTGGAGTGCTGCCGTGGATGGATGCAAGCCCTTTAGAAGGGGTGGTGGGATAGTGAGGAGGGAGACTTGCTCTTAAGTGAAAGAGGAGTGGGGATGCATGAAGGTCTACCACAGGATGAATAATGAACCATCTGAGAACTTGTGAGTAAGGACTAAAGGGCAGGACAGCATGGGTGATGTTGTTGCAGGTGTGGAAGAATCCTCAGGTTTCCAGATGCTGGTCCTGTAGGGTACTTGAGCTACCCCAGCGTCTTCTGAAGAGACAACACTGCAGAGCACAAGCAATACAGGAAATTTTTTATGTGCTTTGATGGCCGTTTCCTAACACAGGTGGTTGAGGAGCTGATGAGGAAGGTACTCTACCAGACCTCAGACTTACAAATAAGGAAGAACTGGTCGGTGGTGTGAAGGTTGTGCAGCCTTTGCTGCAGTGACCATCAGGTGGTACAGTTCAGGATCTTGAGAGAAGGAAAGGAGGCAAGTAGCGGGTTCACAATCCTAGACTTCAGGAGAGTGGATTTTGGCCTGATCAGGCCTCAGGTTGGAAGAATCTGATGGCATATGGTCTTAGAGAGAAGAGGGATCTGGGAAAGCTAGTTAACTTTCAATGATCACCTCCTCCAAGCTCGAGACCAATCCATCCTGTTGTACCTGGATGAACACAGAGCTAATGACTAAGCTCAAACACAGAAAGGAAGTATGCAAGAGGCGGAAGCGGGATCAGGTCACCCAGGAGGAATATGGAGAAACTGTCTGAGTGTGCAGGGGTGGGGTTAGGAAAGCCAAAGCCCAACTGGAGTTGAGTTTGGTGTGGAACATGAATAGCAACAAGTATATCAACAGCAAATGTGTTATAAGGGAGAATGTGAGTCTGCTGCTGACTTGCCAGGAACATGGGAAAGGCCAAGATAGTAACGGTGCCTTTGCCTTGACCTTCACTGCTAAAGTTTGTCTGCAAAAATCCCAGGCTCCTGGGTAAGCAATGAAGGCTTACCCTCCATGGAAGAACATTTGCAGATATTAGGGAACATTTGAACAAATTGTAGGTACGCAAGCCCATGTATCCTGATGGGATGCACCAGTCAGTGCTGAGGGAGTGGCCAGTGTTATTGTGAGGTCACTCTCTTTGGCCACCCTCAGACTTTTTTTGAAGGGTCATGGCAATCAGAAGGGGTAGCTGAGAAGTTCAAAAGTCAAGTGTTACTTCTGTCTTCAAGAAGTGAGGACATGGGAACTACAGGTTAGTCAGCCTCTCCTTGATTCCTGAGGAGGTAATAAAGCAAATAACCCTAGAAACTAAAACCAAACATATTAAAGACAAGATGGATTTAGGAGTAGTCAGCTTGAATTCATGAAGGGTAAGTCATGCTTGACCAAGTTGGTAGCATTCTATAATGAAATGACTAGCTTGGTTGCCAAGGTGGATATTGTTTATCTTCACTTAGCAAGGTTTTCAGTGCTGTCTGCCAGAACATCCTTGTAGAACACACTGATGAAGTATGGACTAGGTAAGTGGGCAGCGAGGTGGACGAAAAACTGGCTGAGGTGCTGAGTTTGAAGTGTCACGATTAGTGGCACAAAGTCCATCTGGAGGTCCGCCACTAGTGATGTGCCCCGGGAGTTGATGCTGGTGCCACTGTTACTTAGCCTCTTCTTTAACGACTTGGAAGATGAAAGAGTGCACTCTCAGTGAATTTGCAGATGGTGCGAAACTTGAAGTGGCTGTTATGTCAGTTAGTTGTGTTGCCGTTCATAGGCTGGAGAAATGGGTCAACGTGAATCTCGTGCAGCTCAGCAAAGGGAAATTCCAATATTCTTGAGAAATAAGCCTGGACAGCGTGTTCTGGAGGCTGTCCACCTGGAAGACAGTTTGGCAGAAAAGGACCTGAAGGTCCTGGAGGTCATTAAGTTGACCACAAGACATCAATGAGCTCTTGTGGCAAAGGTGGCCAACAGCAGCTTGGGCTACATTATGCTGAGAACCACCAGCAAGCTGACAAAGGTGCTCATCTCTCCTTGGCACTGGTGAGACCCTGGAGTGCTGCATCTGGTTTTGGGTTCCCCAGTACAAGAGAGATGGGGGCTTACTGGAGAGAATGCAGCCTAGAGCCACAAAGATGGTGAAGAGACTTGACCACCTCTCATCTGAGGAGAGGTCGAGAGATGTGGGACTCTTCAGCCTAAAGAAGTTCAGGAGGTGTTTTATCCATGTGTATAAATACCTGATGGGGAGGAATAAAGAAGATGGAGCAAGATTCTTCTCAGTGGTCCCTGGTGAAAGAACAAGAGGCAGTGGGCACAATACAGAATATTAAATTTAAAGATAAGAAAGAAAAAAAAACAATTTGAGGTGAGGATGGTCAAACACTGGCACAGGTTGCCCAGAGAGGTTGTGGAGCCTGTGTCCTGGAGACGTTCAAAACCTGTCAGAACACAGGGCTCTGAGAAACCTGCTCTAGTTGACCCTGTTCTTAGCAGGGAAGGTTGGACTAGCTGATCTCTAGAGATCCCTTCCAACCTCAGCTGTTTCACCGTTCTGTAAGAATTGATCTTTCCTTTCACAGATCATCTTTACATTGAGAGAAACTTCTGATAAAAATAACGTGTGGTTAAGTTTCCTTCAAGAGAACAGGTATGCTGGGTGGGAGAGGATGTGTTTGAACAATGTCGGTATTGCATACTGTGCTGCTACTGAGGTGTTCTTCAGGGATGAATCTTCTTCCTCTGGGGAATTTTGGAGAAAAGATTTCTGAAGTGTGTGAGCTAATCTGTGTTTTATTTGCCAATGGTTAATTGTGCCCTGCTTCCTTACGTAGAAATACTTTGGCCTGCTGACCTTCTGTAGCACATTACATCAGTACAAGGCTAGTGGAGTTTAATTCCCAACTTCTGCAACGATAGAGGGGAGTATTTTATCTTCAGAATATTGTTAGTAACTGGTGATATACAGAAGTTGATACCTAAGAATGAAAGTGAATATGAACTTTTGTATGCCGCTACGTAAATGTGGCATTTTGTGTCCTGATTGGAAGAGCACCTGTATTCCTTTCTGTGAAAAAGTATTCTGAAAAATGGTTTGAAAGAGTAGAAATAACTTATTTGGTTGATTCTTAGTGTCTTTTCACTTGCTTCTTTTTGTAAATTTCTCTCGCATGTCTGTGTTTGATACTTTTTACTATTGCTTGTGATGTTTTAAGCATGAAAATCTTGCATGTAAGTAGAGGAAATATCGTGTACGTGCTTCACGCTGAGTTTTAATGATGTTAGTGTTAGTTGATAGAATTTCGTGAGCAGGATAAAAGTAATACAGTGCAACATTTCATTCCTTGTTTTTTAACTTCAGAAGTTTAAAGTTGCTTTATGTAAAAAAAAAAAAAACCCAAAACCTAACAACAACCGCTGGTCAGAATTAAAGCTTGCTGAGTGACTGGGAACGAGATTGCTGCTGGTTCTGCTGAAGTGCCAAATCCTGATCAAGAGTTTGATGTTAAAGTGAAGCTATGCTGATTCCTGTGTGCCCTCCCGTTCCTTCCTGATCTGTGCCTGGAGTTCAGTGAGGAGCAAATGCCGTGCGCTAATCAAAGGCTGAAATTTCATGATGCAGGTGTTGCAAATTATTGTTAATTCCAGTGTATTTATGTGGTGTCAGCTGTTAAATCCTGTCAGAACTGAAGAGACCACAAAAACCAAGATCGTAATCAGCAATGTAATTCTAAGCCATAATGTCTTGTGAAATGCCACGTCCACAGGTGGCCTTACAGTCCGTGAGGCAGGGGATATAAGTTACTGGCATCGTGACCTGGCAATGTGTGTTCCCTTCGATGCAGTATGTAACTGGTTATACCAAGTTCCAGGGGATTTCTTGAAAACTAATACAGTATTTTCTTTTTTCCCTTCTAGCTTAAACAGAATTAAAAAATGTTATCCCTACCATGCAAAGTGTTTTATTTTTTTTGAAAGGTACTTAAGCACTTTTCTAAAACAGATATTGACTTGTTATTAACTTATTCCTCTACAGGGTGTGATAGGTGTACAGTTGGTGGTTACCATGGTAATGGCTAGTGTCATACAGAAGATCATACCTCACTATTCTCTTGCTCGTTGGCTTCTCTGTAGTGGCAGGTAAGATAAGAAACAGTTGCTATATGGTGTGTGAATATGGTAATGCCATTATTCATTAGAGTAGTAACAGTAAAACATACTAATTTAGGTTGTTTTGTTGAAAAATAATTAATCTACTATTCTTAAATTTATTACCATAGCATTGTGACACCTGACTTCCAGGCTCCAAGTATAAAGACAGTGTTGTTATGAAAGAACAGAATTGTTTCTTGCTATTACGATTGATACAATTAGTTAGCTGTTGTCTAGCACTTGTATTATGAAGGGCACGAGCTACATACTTTAATATTAAAAAGCTAAACTGAATACAAGATACTGAAGAATGGAAGATTTTTTTTTTCTCCGCACTGCCTTAGTGTTCTCGATAATCCACCTGCTGATTAGCTTTGCATGTAAAGAGTGCTTAGGTATGTATTAAAAATTCTATTTTTGTAATACTTCATAGGACAGGATTAGTATAAATTTCAATACACTACTTCCTTGTAACAATAGATCAAACAGACATAATGAGTTGCAAGGGGAGCATTCCCTGTGTGGCTGTGTCCATAATAACAATGAAAACCAGCAGCTGTTTTGAATATAAATCAGTATCTTCAGTATTAAAATAATCATAGACACTATGTTTTTTTTTTTGTTTAGGAAGAAAAACACTTTGTTTGATTAGAAGATAGTGTACTTTCTTTTGTAATTGTTAAAATTTTGAGAATACCAAGTATCTGCTCTCTGATTTCTGAAGGAGTATCCTTGAATAATAATGTGCTCTGTAGGAGTCTTAACCACTTTCGTATAATTTTCCATTGCCTTTTTCCTCCGCGTGTCAGAATTACCTACCAGCTTTTTTCTTTTTAATTTTCCCCATTTCATCACCCAAATACTTGGTAATGAAAAATCACTCTAAGTGTTGTTTAGGTGCATGTTAGGTATCACTGATTAAGTAATTGTCAGGTGAATAATATGAGCAGGAATCATACTCTTAATTGTTGTATGAAGTTTCATTGTTGACACATCTGCAGCGTATTGAACACCTTGTTTTCTGCTATAAAAAAGATATTACATTAATGAGTATGAAATTGCATATTATTTATTTTTAAGTTGTGTTACTACCTTTTATCACCAATTATTCAAATGACTTTTGTATTTTTTGTCCTATTTAAAATATTTATTTTATATTTCAAAATTTAAATACTTAATTGCTCTTTTAAAATAATTACTCAGTATTAGTCTTGTCTTCTTCATCCCGGTGAAGTTTTGACTTTCTGTATCCTTCTTCTAAGGCGTGCCTTGTACCAATGATAGAAGAAGATTTGCTGTTCAAATATTTTTCATAATCCTTTTCTCATTTAACTTTGCACTCCTGCAGATTGATAAATACGTAAAGCAGGATTTCTGCCCTTGTGCGTGTGGAATTCTGCTTCAGCTGAAGTAAACAGGAGTCTTATTATTGCCTTTCATGTTAGTAGCCTTGAAAATCTCATTGTTGCTTTTCAGTGTTCCTCTATTTATCTGGTAACTATTTTAGTGCATTGTAGTATCAGTCATTGTGAATAACCTCCTGAATACAAGAATTATGTAAAGAGCCAGAAAAAATTCTGTATCCCAGGAACAAAAACAAGTCAGAAGCTTCACTGCAACAAGAATCTGACTTTCAATCACAGAAAGAAAAGCAGTTAGTTTGTCAGTTAAACTAAGAAAATATCTCTTATGTTTAACCCATTTTCCTTCGTGCTATCTCTTAGCCAACTGTATTTTTTTGACAAGCCTGAGTGAGTGGGGTGGTAGAGGGTTTTATACACACATAAGCGTACAGGTACAAGCAGACACACTCTTAAGCAGTCCAGCTTTCCTAGGAAAAGTTACCACCTATTCCTCCTTCCCTGTGTCAGTATACATCAACTAGCCTTTGTTTCACAAAACTAATTTTTAAGTTACTCGGCTTAAGTGTCTGTCTTACAGAGGGTTGGGAGGCTTTTCTAAGTGAGATAGTCTGAAGTATCTACAGATAGCCCTTGCCAAATGGGAGGGAGGATGAACACATTACTGGACAAGCCAGAAAGTCCTAAGTGACTTGTCCTGGTTTTTGCTGGGATGGAGCTAATTTTCTTCCCAGTAGCCGCTGTGTTTTGGATTTAGTATGGAGTTTGATATGTGAAGAATGTTGATAATACACTGATGTTGTTGCTACGAGATCAAGGACTTTTTCAGCTTCCCAGGTTTTGCTAATGCGCAGGTGCAAGAAGCTGGGAGGGGTATAGCCAGTGCGGTTGATCCAAACTGGCCAAAGGAAGTATTCCATACCATAGACGTCATGCCCAGTATATAACGGGAGGCTGGGCAATGGGCACATCCCAGAAAATTGCTATTCCAAAATCACTGCTCAAGATGGTTCTGGAATTGCTCTTGATTTCACTCGTGATTGCTGCTCAGGGACTGGCTGGGCATTGGTCAGTGGATAGTGAGTAGTTGCATCACTTGTTTTTCTTGGATTTTGTGTATCTCTCTTGTTTTCCTTTTCACTACAATTTTTAATTATTATTATAGTTTATTTTTATTTCAATTATTAAACTACTCTTATCTCAACCCACCAGTTTTCTTACTTCTACCCTTCTGATTCTCTGCCCTGTCCCACCAGGGATGTGTATGTCAGGGGCAGGGGGTGAGCAAGCAGCTACATGGTACTTAGTTGCTGACTGGGGTTAACCCACGACAGTGACCAGTGGGTTTCAGGATGCCTGTATGCGTACGTTCAAAGTCCATTAAAAGGAAATGTAGACATTTCAAAATTCGAAAGAATTGTTAGAATAGATAGATATAAGATAACTGCTAGTTTCCAGAATGAACAGCTGTCATTGACTGTTGAAAAACTATTTACTTAAATTTGTAAAGAAATACAAACTTTAAAAATCAATGCTGTTTTCAGAGCTTGAACGGAATTTGCATATTCATACTTACTGAAGTGAATGAATTGGCAGCCCAAGTATCTGCATAGGCCTTTGCATTTTTAACTGACAAAACATTCTCTACAAAAATGTTGCTTTTAAGTTGCTCAGCTACTTTAGTTGTTCTGTTTTCAGGCCACTTTAGGAAGAGACAGGAGAAAACGGATGTTTTGTTGGCATTCATTAATGACCTTCATTCAAATTAACTGGGGCATATCTGTGGTGCTGTTGTTATTCAGGCTGACTTGGATATATCAAAGCCACAAAGTAATCAGTTGTGAGATCTCAGTTTTTAAAAAATACAGGCTAAAGCAGATACTAACTACTTTTTTTTTTTTTAGCTCTGCCTTTATGAAAATGTTTGTTCAGATCTCTTGGTTTTGAGATTTTTTTTTTTTTTAAATGCAAGGTGTGTAAGGTTTATTAACAAAATAAACTCAGAAGTCTTGTGTCCTATTAGCTGTAACTAGGAATCACTTGCAACGTAATTCTCTATTGTAATTAATAGCAAATTATAGTTCAAGTGTTTGATTCATGTTACTATGTTACACAGAACAAGCATTGTGTTAGGTACTATTTCTCTTACCTGTGCATTAAAATGAAAAATTAGCTTTCCAACACAGGTGATTTTCATCATTACAGAACTACTTGTGGTACTGTCAGCATGCCAAGTTCAAATCTAGGAGATGGTGAATGACGAAGCAGACAACTGTTTCTCTGCTTTCCCCCACTTCTCTGGGTCGTGTGAAAGATAGGAAGAAGTTAGTATCTCCACTGTAGTTTATCCTCTTGAATGAAAAGATAGTTGCTGTGGTTTCTGTATGATTCTCAGTCTTAACAAAGTCTCTTTTGCAGCAGAGTTTGCAAACAGCAAGTTTTTTAGCCGAGACCACGCATGATGAAAATAAATTAGTGAAATAACTTTCACTCCTACTGATGCCTCAGAAAAACCCTCAAACAAAATGAAGCCCCTCTTCTCCCCCCTTCAAAACTCGTTGTTTTTGCAAAGACTAGTATTTGACATTTTCAGGTTCTGAACTGGCAGTGGATTCCTTCAAGGGAAATTTGCAGTGTGCAGTACATCTGTGATGTAGTATTGGCTGGTACTGAGTACTTTTCTCTTAAAGAAATCCCAGTATCAGCTGATTCTGTTGTCAAGTGGTTTGAGGTTGTTTGGATTTCATGTTTATTTTCCAAATTTGCCTTGCTATGTGTTCGAAATTGGATGTACCATGATTGCTAATTTGCCAGTGTAGATTTGAATGGTCCTACTTGATAAGATTATCTTAACATGAGAAGTGCTGATCGTTGCAGATTCCATTATCATCTCTAACTATTACTCCCTGTTAATCGGTGTCACCAACTAGTGGCATCCCACTCCATAAAAGTACTTCCACATAAATTTCCCAAGTCTGTTCCTGTTAATACTTGGACTCCTTTGCCTCAGCATTTCAGAATGGAGATCAGAGCGACATCATTCCTGCAACCCTCCCTTGCTGAATGTGGAAAAGGCCTTGTTTCAGCTGTTAAGACTTTTTAGATCCTTTGAAATGAAGGTAGAATGTGCCGTCTTAGAGACTTATCCGTATCTGTTTTTTCTCTTCGGAATTTCCTTGACACTGCTTGTCTTTTAAATAAATGAGCAACGGATGGTGCGTTGACTTGTGAAAGTGGAAAAACTTGCAGCCCAGCTGCATGTAAATTAGTGGAGTTTTTTTAATAGTACTTTTTGTAGTAGGAGTTGAAGATACCGCTGAGGAGGTGTTTAGGAAAGAAATATTGATGTTATGATCTGCTCTGCCTAGGAAAAAAGACTGGTAATGGTTATTTGATAACAACTATTCCAAATTCTGGAAAATTATGGCTTTTTTGAGAGGCATAATTATACTTTATAAAATCATTTAGAATATAGTTCTACTGGGTAATTGCAATGGTATAACTATTCTTGTAAACTTTTTCCAGTATTGCTACAATCTTGTTTGCTATATTTGATGATAACCTGAAAATTTGATATTTTGAGAAGTGAAGGGCTTTCACTCGAATGACAAAGTGGCAAAGCTTTCTCATTTTGAATAAACATCTGAAATGCTGAAGAGAACTGAAGTTTACCTTCCATTATTCAATTCAGGCAGGGTTTGGTACTTGCACACAAGGGTATTTTGCTTAAGTGTTGCAAATGGCCAGTGTTTTAATATGCATATAGATCTGTGTAATACATAGTCTTTTTTTTTTTTTTTTAAAAAGCACCCTAAATTGCTAATACTGATACTGTTTTACTTGAGATTTTCTTTTTCTTTAGTTTACGGTGGTATCAGCATCCTACTGAAGAAGAACTACGAATTCTTGCAGGGAAACAAAGAGGAAAGAGCAAAAAAGATAGGTAAATACTTTTTAAGCTTTTTCCTTTGTGTCGTCCCCCCCCCGTACCCTTCCCCCCCTTTTTTTTTTCCAGCATGATCCATATAATAACTTTGCCAGCCAACTTTTGTCTTTGTGTGAGCTAAAAACTGCTAGTTGCATAGGGCCGCTCTGCTTGCATTAATTGTCACAGCTCTGGACTCAACTGTGTTCTTTCGGTTTAACAGAGTTGAACATGCCCAAATACTGCAGAACTGGACAATTTCCAGTTCACAAAATTGGTCTGTGAAATTGCTAGTTTGGTGGAGAGGATTTTTTTCTTTAGTGAATGTATTCATTTAGATGAAAACTGAGGAGAGCAAATCTTCTATAGGATTGAAGCTCTTCATCTTGAAGGAAGAGAAGAAAGATTTGACTGTATTAGTTCAACATAGGATTACTGTGAGCCACCAGTCTTACACAGCTGTGAAAAAGGTAAATGTACTCCTAGGATGTATAAGGTGAGGTATTTCTAGCAGAAGCGATAGGGAAATATTAATCCTCTGGGACAAGGCACCAGTGTAGAATTTTATCTGGATTACTGTGTACAGTTCTGATCTGTCATGTTCAGGAAAAATGAAGTTGTGCTTGAACAGGTGAACAGAGGGCTGTTAGGATCATCCAGGAAATAGAAAGTCTGTCTTGCAAGAGGAGCTAAAAGAGATTGGCTTGTTTAACCTAGGAAAAAGATGACTGAGAGGGATGGGATAGCTCTCTATCAGCTTAAGCTGGAAACAGATTTCTGACATTCAGGTGTGAAGTTCTGCAACAGCCAGAAGTACAACTGTGGCAAGAACCAAGGTGAATGGAGTTAAATTCAGTTGGTGGCCCGTCACAAGTGGTGTTCCCCAGGGGCCAGTGCTGGGGCCAGTTCTATTCAATGTCTTTATAGCAATCTGGATGAGGGGATTGAGTGCTCCCTCAATAAGTTTGCAGATGACACCAAATTGGGTGAGAGTTGGATCTGCTCGAGGGTAGAAAGGCTCTGCAGAAGAATCTGGAGAGGCTGGACCAATGGGCCAAGGTGAACTGTATGAGGTTCAACAAGGCCAGGTGCTGGGTCCTGCACTTGGGTCACAACAACCCCACACAACGCTACAGGCTTGGGGAAGAGTGGCTGGAAAGCTTCCTGGCGGAAAGGGACCTGGAGGTGCTGGTTGACAGCTGGCTGAAGATGAGCCAGCAGTGTGCCCAGGTGGCCAGGAAGGCCAACAGCATCCTGGCTTGTGTCAGGAACAGCGTGGCCATCAGGAGCAGGGCAGTGATCGTTCTCCTGTACTGGGCACTGGTGAGGCCGCACCTGTGCAGTTTTGGGCCCCTCAGTACAAGGATGCTGAGTTGCTGGAGCGTATCCAGAGAAGGGCAATCAAGCTGGTGAAGGGTCTGGAGCACAAGTGCTATGAGGAGTGGCTGAGGGAACTGGGATTGTTCAGTCAGGAGAAGAGGAGGCTGAGGGGAGACCTCATTGCTCCCTACAACGACCTGAAAGGAGGGTGTAGGGAGGGCGTGTTCTCTTCTTCCAACTAACAAGTGATACGACGAGAGGGAACGGCCTCAAATTGCGGCTGGGGAGGTTTAGATTGAAAATTAAGAAAAAATTTCTTTACTGAAAGAGTGGTCAGGCACTGGAACAGGCTGCCCAAGGAAGTCACAATCGCTGGAGGTGTTAAAAAAACATGTAGACATGGCACTTTGGGACATGGTTTAGTAGGCATGGTGGTGTTAGGTTGATGGCTGGACTTGATCTTAGAGGTCTCTTCCAGCCTTAAAGATTCTATGATTTAACCAATTATATTTATTAATACGTAAAATAACTTTAATTACGTAATTGTAACTTGTAAGTCCACCTATAGGAGCCTTTAAACAGAAAAACACAATCACATGGCCAGATAATAATTGTACATTGCTCTTTTTGCCTTTCCTTAGCCTTGCCAGTCTTTTGCCATCCAAAACATGTGTTCTCACTTTCGTCAGATCAATTACATGCTCCCAGCTGTGAGGAAACATGACACATTAATGTGTACTGACATATGAACTTAAATTTCATAATCTTTGGAAAGTTTACTGTGAAATTTAGTAGAAACTTGTATCACAAGTCACCCATATATACATTAAGTCCTTTTCAGTTACTGAACTTCTTCATGTAATGTTTCAAATACAACTATATGTTTTCATGTCAAGTAAAATTTGTTAGTGTGATTTAGTTGTCATAAGATCGATATAATTATCTTACTATATCAACATATAACCAAGAGAATACAGTTGTAATATTTGTAGGTAGTTGTTTGTACTAGGCTAAATGTTAATCACAGGAGGATACAAAACTTCAGAGAAAACAAGTTGCTAGTGTGCTATTTTAACAACAGAGTGAATAATACGCTTACTTTTTAGTCAGTAAATATACCTCTGTGTCCTCTAAAGAAGCGGCTGTTGTTGGAGAGAACTGGAGGTTAAAGTAGGAGTTGTTCCTATTGAGTTGGTTTGGATGTACTGTTACGTTACACAAAATGGAATGCAGTGCTACTTTGAGACAAGGAGATGTGAAATAGATGATGCAGGAGAAATAAGGACAAATCTGTTTGATTTTCTCCATGTCTTTTCAAGATAAAGAATTTGCTTTGCCAAGCCCGTAGTCTTGCAAAAGGTAGTACCTGCTCCTTGCTTAAATACTTTTCCAATCTGAACTAATCAAAATAGAAATGATGAAAGGAGATCCAAGGAACTTGCTTGAAAATTAACCATAGAAGCAGCTGTAGTGTGAACTTGTAGTCCACTTTTTTTGATGCATATTACACTTCAATATATTATACTATAGGTTATAATAGCGCATGAATTTTAGGCAGATTTTCTGTTTCAGAATCATTTGTGTTACATTAAATTGACTGGCTAATGAAAAGGTCCATAACTACTATGAATTGCTTTAAATTAAAGCTGTCAGAGATGCTGGGTATGTTCTGACTGTGTCTCTTGGATTATGGGTCCCCTGGGATAATTAAAGTGTAGGAACACCAAATTTTGTTGAACTGAAATGGCTTCAGTTATCAAAGTGCTCATCTCCCTTAAGATGATGGTACTCCTGGGTGCATGCAATAGGAAAAAACAGAGTAGAATTGGGTAGAGGGAAGCACACAGAACCTTGCAGATTCTCAAGTGGCTGGGAAGTGTTTGGGACTTCTTATTTAGACTTGAGCACCTGAATTTTTGGAGTAATGCTTTAGATTCCCATCCTTAGTGTTCCTTTTGTCTGTTCAAATTCTTGTGCTTTGGATGATACTAAGAATTAATATCACCTGAAAAAATAATATTTACTAATGCTTTCTGCTTGTATTCTTATTTCACACATTAGCTGAGGGAATATTCCCTAAAAATAAGTTCGCAATTGACTGAATTTCTTTTTAATGCTTACATCCCTATAACATGTCTTTCTGTGGAAAATCCACCTCTCTTCTAATTTCAGAGGTGCTATTCTAAAATATGGCAGAGTTTACCGTTTCCTTCTAGCCATTTAGGGGTTTTAAGTTTCGGGGTGGGGGTGTTGTTGTTGTTGTTTTAACCTAACAAAACATTTTCTGGTGTGCTTTAGTGATTTTTATTTTTTTTTATTTATTTATTTTCCTACTACTGATGCGGTAAGGTTTACCCTAGTTAGTAAGGGTAATCTCTCAGCCCAATTTCATTTGAGTTGGCTTTGTTGAAGTTCTTTTAAGAGCATCTTGGAAAAGCAGTGCTAGCTGTAAGAAAGATTTCCACACAAGGAGGAGAAGCATAAGGCTGACTAGTCTGGGAATTGGCTAAAGGGAGAGTTTTGGCACAGGAGTGTTCCAGTCTGTGCAGAGGATGGTTAGAGAGTAGTGAACTTATTGCTATGTTATATAGGGAGCCACTGAATGACATTAGTAGAGTAGACTTCTCAATTTAGGACACACATTGTGGAAGTTGGTGCCGCAAGATGCTACACAGCCCAACAGATTTCAAACTGGTTCAGAAAGGGATTAGGCAGATTTGTGTGAATTTTGAAAAATTATGGTTTCAGAAGGTGCAGTCCTTAGTTCAGATTATCCCCAAGCTGCTTAATCCTGGAAGCCAGGAAGGTTTAACAGGGTGAGGATCAACCTTTGGTTGCCTTATTCCTTCCATTTGTTTAAGCAAGTAGTCACCTGTATGATAGGAGCAAATGAATCTGTGTGTTACTTCTTGAGAAGCCCCTGTGTATCAATGTCATGCTCTGCAGCAGTGGCTAAAACCTGGAACGCAACTTTGAACTCTGGCACTGCATTACAGTCTTAGACTTGTCATTCTCCCCAAAGAGCACATGATGGATTGTTCCTTTTCAAATTGTACTGGATCTCTAGGATTGATAGAAATTTTTTTTTTTTTTTTTTTTTTTTTGGTCTTATTTTAATAAGCAGGGTATGATTTGAAACAAGTCTGTAGTATTTTGATGCATACCCTTTTAGATTAGAAAACTATCTTAAAATTATCTTGGGTGGCTACGAGAATGGATCTTTCAGGGATCTAGCTGAGTCCAGCTTGTGTGACGTACTTGCTAAGCACCTCTTGTGACAAAAAGGCCTAATGCTTTTTTGGAAGTTTATTTCTTATTTTTTCCCCTTATCATCTGTCTTTTGAGATAGATTACTGCTTCTTGTAATTTTCAGTGAGTGTTCAATAAATTAACACTGCTGAGTCTGTCTTTTTTACTTTCTTTTAATCCAAAGACTTTAACACGCGTGTCTGTCAGCATCGTGGCCTAGACCTCAATTAAAAAGTCCTAGTTTAGCTTTGATTTTTCTTCAGGGTGTTTGTATGGCAGGGTGGATATATTGTGCTCTGTAGTTGTACTTGTATCACTAACCTTCTGAGACTGGGAACTTGGTAGAACTCTCTGAACAGAGAAAATCAGTGGTCTGAAGTAAATATTGGCTACCAGATCTTGCTCAGGACACAGCCTATAGAAGCTATTTAAACCCATACCACAGTGAGTATTTCAGAGCCCTCCAAGGTAAAGTTAGGAGGCATTGACATAACTGGTTGTTTCTCAAGATTTGAACTTTAATTAATGCTTTTAGCTAGATAGAGAAAAATACTTGCATTTGACAAAGTGGTCTGCACTCTACTTGAATTCGAAATGGCATTATATATTGAAAAAGTTTATTTTGTCATATTCATGTGTGTATTATTTATTTATTTATTTCTGCAGAAAATATAATGGTCATATTGAAAACAAACCCCTAACCATTCCAAAAGACATCGATCTTCATCTAGAAACAAAATCTGTCACTGAAAGGGACACTATCGGTAAGAATAAGTGGATGCAGACGGTAATATATTATTTCAAATATATCCTGATTCTTTCTATCAAGTGTTTATTTGTGATGAATGCTAGGAAAAAATGTATTTTTATAGATAGTGAAGGAATAGAATAGCAGCTGACAATAAAGTTAAATGAGAAGGCAGGAATTAGGGTTAATTCTCATTTGTTGTTCCATGGGTGACATCTTAATGGCAATGTTATGGAACAAAATGAGTAGGTGAAATCCAGCATAAAGCACATCTATTGTTGTGTCGCGCATCCATAGCAATATGACACAACATTGAAAGGATCACGTCATAGTCTGTTTGAAATAGAGATCACAGCTTTGTACAAGAAAATGACAACTGACAGACGTCGAAACATATACTTTCTGCTCATCCAAAATAGGAAATGTGGTGTAGCATTGAAACCTAGACCTTTCAGCCACACATCTGAAACATTGAGTTAAAATGATTAGAAAGTGACAGTACAGAAATAAGCAGCATTAAATATTTTGGAAGTTGCTGGTTTTTTAAATGGTAAATTTTGATCCTTCATTGGAACCAGTCATTCTCTTACAGAAAACTCCTATATGGCTATGCGTGTATGTGTGATATGTATTTTTTTCCTACCTACATTTTTATATACATTTGTTCTATGCATAAATGTAGAAGGAAAGAAAGAGAGCGTAGTCCTATGCAGGAGATATTTCAGCTTAAATAATCAGAAACAGTGTAGAAAATACCTTTATCAGACATGCAGAGTCTTTTGAAGGTGGCATGTGAATAAACAAAGCATTCACAAGTTTCAGTTACTGTTATTTGCTTGAAATTGTAGCATTTAAGTGTTTCCTTGAGTATTTATAGAAACTGATACAGCGTAGAGTTTAACTGTCTTTTAAAAGTTACGTATATAAACTTTTGTTAAATCTAACCAGGTATTTCAAACTAAGTGTAGGACTTGGAAATGCCTGAGTTTGGCCAATTTCATGTGTTTGACATCAGGTAGCTTCAGTCAACAGACAAATGCTCAGTAATGTTTTGTATCTTTTTGAGCTTGTTGATGTAGGGAAGGTGTTTGAGAGGGACGGAGGGCACTTTATTGTCACAAATTGTTCTTTGCAGTTTCCAGCACCTATGGGAGCTCTTTCTTCGTAAAGTACCCATCCTGCATGCAACACACTGTGATCTCCAGAATTTTTGTGGTGGAATTTACGCAATGATTTATTGCTGTACAGGAGATATTAACAAAATTCTGAAGAACAGACCAGCAGTGTCTTAGATGTTGATTTTTTTAAAAAAGAAAAGAGGAAGCAATTATATGTAGTATTTTAAATGATTGCCATTGACTTTTAATTTCTAACAGAGTCAAAACCCTTACTTGGAACTGTAGGTGTACTCAGAAGGAGAACCATTTTCTATCATGATGTTGAGATCTAAATTAAGTGTGCTTTTTAACAGCTGAGATGATAAAACAGCAAAATCTCGTGACCTTTTAAATTTGAATAATAATCAAGTATGGAGTAACAGAAGTGAAGAGTGAAGTTCAAGTTGTTCAGCAGAAAAT
Source organism: Tetrax tetrax (assembly GCA_009806455.1). Taxonomy (NCBI): domain Eukaryota; kingdom Metazoa; phylum Chordata; class Aves; order Otidiformes; family Otididae; genus Tetrax; species Tetrax tetrax. The sequence continues at coordinate 46,211 of WHYT01013490.1, read as the reverse complement.
TGTGGCTTTTTTTTTTTGCTGTAGTTGCTCTTTACTTGGTTGATCTACCTAGACCTCAATTATTTGAAATATTTGAAAAAATACATATGCGTGCACACACACATACACACACATATATATATATATGTCAGTAACTGCCTTAAAATACCTTTAACATCTGCAAACTTGTATTTTTCAGCATTGCATTATTTTCCGGAATATCAGTGGTTGGTGGATTTCACTGTTGCAGCTACGGTTGTGTATGTGGTGACAGAAGCCTATTACAGTATTGTGAAGCCTTCACAAGAAATGAATATCAGCGTGGTGTGGTGTCTGCTTGTCTTGGCTTTTGCAGTGTATCTTTTTCTGTTTTCTTAAATTATTCTAAATAGTTTACATCATCCTACAAGTCATATAAAGCTCTGTATTGTTGATTGGCAGTATACAAAAAAAGCACAGCATTTGGAAAAAGGATCGTGTAAGCTGGTGTCATTTTGGGGTAATGTATATGCTGTACATGCTCTTTGTATGTGCTGATATCAGTAACTTTTTAACATTAATACCAAACTGTTTGTGGAAAAAAATACGTGTAGTGAACGTAGAGTTAGTGCTTATCTGTAGGACGTAGAGATTCTAAACTGATTTGCTTTTGCCCAGTTTAGCAATCAGAAATAGATTTCTGTAAAGAAAGTATTTACTGCTTTCGGAGACGTGTGTGATTTACTGCACGCTTTTAGTTTTCAGTATGTTTAATCTGATACTTACTGAACAAAATAGTACAGTAATGTGTGTGTATTCATAATTTTAGAATGCATTCAAGACCCTCTTACAAAGCTTACAACAGTAAACAGTTGTAGGAGCCAAGGTGGTATGTTTTCAAAATTCTATGAAAAGCTGAACTCCTCTCTGAAATTGAGGGAAACAAGAGCGGAATATTTAGGAAATAGGCAATATCGAACCATAGAAAGAAGCAGCTGTTGTGTTTGTTTTTACAGGACAAGCCAGTATCAGACATGGATGTTTGCGTGGTAATTGACTGCTTTCCACATATCAGTCCAGACGTACACTTTAGGGAGGAAAGTTGCCTTTTAAGGACATGAGGGGTGATAAAGCAATGGAATTTAATAAGTACCTGGAAGAGTGCGCGTTATGGAAAGCTGAGTTAGAAAATTAATTTCTGCAACTCCTCTGCTCCCTCAAAACTGACAACCAGATCAAGTGCGAAGTTAGGGTCGATATAGCACTTGAATATTCCAGATCGATTCCTCTGTATAAATACTTGTTCTTCAACAAAGATTCTTACCATCTTATAGGATTTTTTTTTTGGTTGGTAGGTGGTGGGTTTTTTTGGTGTTACGTAAAACTCTTGAAATCTAATATTTGGTTATATTTGGCTAACAGTTCTGGGTATGCTTGATGCTTGTCTGTACTTGATAATTATTAAAATGTGTGCTACCTTTACGATAAGGACACGATTTCTAATTAACGCCAAGTATAAATGATATCCAGAATTTTCCTTGTAATGAGTAAGAACTTGTTAGAAGAGGGAGTCAACTCTCATTATGGAAAAAAAAAAAAAAAGCCTGTCACTAGCTTGCTTCCAGAACAAGTATCTCTCCTTTGACTTGTCAGTGGACAGATGCCAGTCCAAAAGATATTTTTTTTCTAGTCTACTAGGTAGTGACAGGAGAGTTAGTGCCTGGCTCCTGTGCACCTTTTAGTGATACTGTAGCTATGTTATTGCATAGCCTTTATGTTATTTGTTTGTGTGAAGTCAGGAATTCTAGTTTAATCATGGCAGAGGGAAAGAAAGAGAGGCGGATGCTGCTTAAGAAATCAGAAATGAAGGCCAACACCTTTGACTCCCGTTTTGAGGATGAGGGGGAGGTTAATAGAACTGATGGACAAACAAGCTTCAAATATATAAGCCACAATGCAATCTTAAATTTATTGATGGCAACGCCCCATTTATTTCGTCTTTCAAATCTCGGGTGTGGCCAACTTAAGTAATACTACAGTGACTGCAACTCTAGGTGAAACAGAGTTATGAATTACATATTGTAGGAAAACCCACCACAATAATTTCTTACAGTGGTATATAAATAAAATCCTAATCACTGCTTTCATTTCATCATTAGTTCAGGGCAAAACCAAATGCAGAAGTTAAAAAAGATGAACTTGCCTGGCAGTGCAAGCTTTCTGTCTTAGAGTGTGAACATGCCAGTAGCTATTAGGGTCTTTTTTTTTAATTGTTTCTGTCTCATCTGCCATTTTTATACGAATTGAGCCTAAACCAACATTTCCACTTTTATCCGAATCTGGCTGAAGCACTTGAGATCTAATTGCACTTTTGGACCTGGAGGAGATTGAAACAGACCTAGTGTTCCCTGTGTATTAGAAGCACCTTAGCTGTTTTGTGTTTTTTTTTTTTTTTTTTTTTT
>WHYT01013490.1:22263-43771 GCA_009806455.1 Tetrax tetrax | reverse complement strand
CTGAAAAAACTCAAAAAAAAAAAAAAACCAACAAAATCTAAGTTTCATATTTTAATGTTTTCTGTTTAGTAAACAGTCACATAATAATCCAAGCAACAATCCAATGCCATTTATCACAGTTTTTTGTGAGGCAGGTCTGCTCTCTCCATAAGCAGAAATCTCATATTTGAGAAATTTTATCTCATTATTGATAGAAGTGCCTGTAGGAGCATGCTGTTCTTGGTGTTTTTATGTGTGCCTTAGCGTTGTGCATCCAGGAATAACACATGTAGCTCCTCTGTGGTTAAAAATATGTTTATTCACTCCCCTGGCATCACAGTTGTTACATTCAAAAGTGGTATTTGGATTTTGAAATTAAGATATAATAAATACTGAGTTATATATTTTCAGGCAATATTTTTCATTTAGCTCAGTATTTTGGATTGTGAAATAGTAATCTTTTTTTGTTGTTGTTGTTTTTGTAACTTGTGATTTATGTAATCATTTACATTTAAACTTTGGTTTAATTCTCCTAGGTTGATAATGAATATTGCTGCAATTGACTATAAGTAAGCCTAAATCAAAACCGTACTCTAGAGTAGTGTTTTCCTGGTTACCCATTATGTAATTATTATGCTTTACAGTATTTTGTAATTTTAACCTGAAATTGGCTAGCACATCTTTTAAAAAAAAAAAAAAAAGTGCAACATGGAACAGCCCTGGTGTAGATGACCGAAGTACAGCTTTATAATTCTTAAATATAGTTATTCTACAAACTTAATTTTCCTTGACCTTTTCTTGTGTAGTAAGGTACTGTTTTCATTGACTACCCATTATTTCAAAGTAGAGGATGGAGGTGAAAGGTCAGTCTGTGTCACCTTTGGTTTCTTCTTCTTCGTGAAAGCGATGGCAATTCTCATTGTGACAGAAAACTATCTAGAATTCGGACTGGAATCAGGTAACTCCTTTCTTTAGTGTTTGCAACAGCTCTAGTGATTGCATGACCTGAAAAATTTATTTCTGGTATTTTAGGTGTTTTTTGAGAATATCTGTGTTAAAATGAACTCTATACATCATACACTTCTAAGAAATTTTACTTTGGAATGCAAATTTTGAAGGATATCCTACTTTTCTTTGTAAAAAGGAATGTTAATTTTATTCATGTTCATGAAGTGTACAAATATCAGAGATGTTAATAATCAAGTTTTATTACATTATGGCATACTAATACTAATTAGCACCATGGAAAATTTGTTTGAGAGATGACCTGTTACCTAGCATTTTATCTCAAAAAAGATATTCTGCTTTTTTGCTGTAACAAAATACATATATTATATGTCTCTCTGCAGGTTTCTCGAATTTCTCAGACAGTGCTATGCAGTTTCTTGAAAAGCAGGGTTTGGAATCACAGTAAGTTTCTGGAAATCCATTTGTCTGCTTTATGTGTTCATTTATAACTGAACCACTTGGATTTTCTTAGCAAGCATTTTCCTTGCATGTTTTGTTCTTGTAGGTGCTTATAATCTGTAGAATAATGTGAAGAGATGGGTTGGTGAAGATAATTATCACTATTCTCAAGTAACTTCAGTTGCATGAGTGTTTTCTTTGTAACTTCTACATAGTTTCTACCCTGACATTTTCACTGTAGTTCATAAAATGCTGTTCAAAACATTTTTTTCATGGTAGTTCTCTTCAGCTTTGCAAGGATTGCTTAAAACAGGTGATAGGGTTGTTTTTTTTTGTTTTTTTTTTTTGCTGTTCCTGTGGTGTGCAAGAGGATGAGTGTGCAAAAGCTATAGATGGAGCTTGAGATAAAGTTGACATTAGGAGTAAATTCTGACTTTCAGTCCTGTTTTCAAGTTGCAGTAGTATGCAGAAACACCTGCTTGCTACGGGACATCCAAGCTTTGTATTGACTGTCAAAGACACATGCCATAGCTTGTGATGTTCCATAAATACAGAATCGCTGTTGTAGTCAGCCTTGATATATTGTACAATGGATTTCTGTTACAATTCTTGTCTTACACGCTTGTGCATTTATGGGGTCTGTTATCACTGTGAGAGCACAACTTTGAAATTCTTGCGTGCAAGTTCTCAAGCTGTGTAAACGCTATGGAATCTTTATTTTTGAGGAACAGAAGTTTCCTCAATTAGTGCATCATTCAGGCATAAACTCATGGGAAACCCTTAACTGAATCCCATGTGTTTCTTAGCCGTTCTTTACTTTGCTTTTCCTAAGCTATTGCAAATTTACTAATTTCTGTATTATTTTTCCTGTGAAGAGTTAATTTGGTTTTGAACTTTTGCAGTGCTTTGATTGTCTGCAGCAGCAGCTGAGTTGATGGTGGTGTCTCTTAGTAGTTTACATGTCATAGATTAAAAAAGAACCTGAAACTCATGTGGATCGCTAGATTTGGTTTTGTTCCTTCTCAATCTGTGTTAATTATGTCACTTAGTTTTTTTTGTATAATCCGGTGTTTGTTAATTCTGTAATTCAGTTGATCCTGGGTATTTCTTTGTGTAATTTTTTTAATATACTCCATAGTTCATTAAAACAAACTATATTCATCACTTGGAAGAGACCTGTTAATTGGCCACATGTGTGTGTTAGAGAATCTGTGAAAAACTGCAGTAGTAACAGTTTGGTAGAGCTTCTTAATGGATAAAGGTAGAATGTAGGTAGTATAACTTAAATATCCATTTTTTTCTTCGACCAGTTAAAATTATGATGCATCTATTCCTCTTTTAAAAACATAATACTTAAATTCATTCTGTTAGCTATTTCTGTTACATAATTTGTTGTTAATTACAATATAAAATTACTTTTTTTTTTGTTTGTTCTCTACTAACAAACTTCTAGGCGGTAGCTTAGATTTTTTTGTTTCTCTAGGGAATAAATAGGTAACTTTTTTTTATTTTAATTCCTGATTAGTTTGTAATAATGTTGGTATTTCAGAGTCAAACTGTAGAATACTGTTTGGTTTTTTTGATTAAATGTTAGACACTGTTGAGTTGAAAGTACCCTACCTGTGAACTTCCTCCCCAAGAAAATGCTTATTTCCTTTCTTTTCTTTTAGGGGTCCTGTGTCTAAACTAACCTTCAAATTGTTCCTGGCTGTTCTGTGTTCACTTATTGGTGCTTTTTTGACATTCCCTGGCTTGCGACTGGCTCAAATGCATCTGGATGCTCTGAATTTAGCAACAGAAAAAATAACACAGTAAGAGAAAATATGTGCATATAGGTATATGCTACTCAGTCTTAAATCTTTAATGTCTGAAAATAAACAAAGCAAACTGTTTCAAGAAGAAGGAAGTGACTAAGACTTCTGTTGCTGCCTGCTTTTTGTACCTTGAGCAGACTTGCCACCTGCTCTTTCTGCTCAACCTATGCTCTGCCAGTCTGTTACATTCTTTGCCTTGTAATTAGAGTCTCAATTAAAGGAGCTTTCCTTTCTTCCTGCAAGAGCTCCACCATGAATGTTTCTGCTTGCTGCTTCCTTTTGCCCATCATACATTTTTTGCAAGTTAACATAACTGTCAGGAAGTAGAGGTGCAGCCACAGATTTTATTTTTCTACCCCACCTTCAAATGGGCATCATGCCTTTAATAAATTTAGAGTAAGATACAAAGAAGAGGTGACCCAGAACATTTGGTAAGGGTCAGGTGTTAATACCAGTTTAAAGGAATATTTTAATTTTCAGCCATCCTTGAGTTTGGTTTTTCTGATTTAACTATTTCTCTTCAGTGTTCTCTGGTTGAGGGAGAAACTCCAATTGTCTTTCATAGATCATGACCTTTGGTGTTTAATACAGGTTAATGGCAGAGTCTGCAGCATAGGCTGCTCTGATTGTTTAGTCTGGTCACTTTCCTAAGAGAACCATTATCTTTTCTAATACGAAAATTATTTATGTTCAAACTGCCTTTTTTTTTTTTTATTATTTTCCCCTAGAGATGCTCAACTTCATGTTTAAACACAGACTTTTGAAACTCTGTTCAAAGTGGGTCCTTCATTCTTGGTAAATTTATAACCAAGTCCTCTGTTACACGTGCACTCATTGTAGTTGAATGCAGGTACAGCTGCAAGCTGTTGGCTTGCTGTATCTGCTGTTAAGTTTCTGTGTAGACTGTGACTGAGTCACTTCCTAATCTGTTCTTTTTTGCTAAATAAAGTGCTTACTTTTTCTTTTTTTTTTTCTTTACGGTTTTCAGTATTTTAAAATTTCTCATGCCTTTTTTGTAACTATTCTTTCATTTTCAGCATCTTCCTGGATCTGTACACATGAGATGCTAGGCAGAAATAGAAAAATCTCTGAAACAGAAGTTCATTAATCAAGAATTAAAAGAGTAGTTAATATCCAGTAGAATGGGGTTATAAAAAGTAAATCTCCTCTAACTTAATGTTTAGAGGATATTAGAACTGGTTGTTGAGATAACTTCGTGCAGCGCAAGGCAAGTTGTTTCAAAAGTCTAGCAGTACTTTGACTATTTAGCTGGAACAATAAAAAAAAATGTTAAATGGATTAAAACTTAGATATCTATGTAATTAGATAATGCAATTATAAACAGAGAATCATTGCCAAGTGATAAGTTCTAATTGGCCTGAAGAGATCAATATTTGCCTTTAGTTATGTCTTTTTATCAATGAGTAGATCATTATTGACTGTTTGTGGTTGTTTGACGGTGACTTACGGGGAGTAGTAAATGAGGATGACGTGTCACTGATAGAAAGCTCTCTAATTTAGGTGCAGGAAAACAATGCCTTTCTCTGCAGTCAAGTACATGGTCCACTTCCGGGGAAAAAAAAAACCCAAACAAAAAACAAAACAGCAATAACAAAAAAAACCACCCCAAACCAAAACAAAACCCCCAAAGCAGCCCCCAAGCTCCCCAAAAAACCCCCAAACCCACCAACCCCCCAAAAAACCAAAACCCTTTCCCATTCCATTACACAATGGAAGACTTAAGTTACAGAGAACACTGACCCTCTCCCCGAAAAAAAAGGGAAAGGAAAAAAAGGTTAATTATTAACTACCACCTCTCTAATTTGGTGAAAACAATTAATGTAATTCTTCCATCTATGTAGGGAGTAAGTTGTGGTTTTTCAGGGTAAAAAATAAAAGCAATCTGGTGTGCCTTTTAGTTTTGATAGCTGGTTTGATTTTTTTTTTTATTTCTTTTTTAATTTTTTTTTTTTTAGCAGCAGTATCCTTCCCTACCTGTATTTTGGAGTATTCTTAATCTGTTTGTGCCATTTTCGTATACATTCCCTCATTTTCCAGAGCCTGCTTCAAGAGTCTTTCAGCCTTTCTCCCTGTGCTCAAATAAACAGAAAGGGATTCTTGCCACCCTTTGGCACATTGCCGTCCATTAACTCAGTAGGATACTTAAATAAATAGAAGCTCAGGTAAAATGCTTTCACAAGTTACCAAAATGCTTTGGGCTGTTCTTCGATGCTGTCGTGTTCCCTAGCAACACTGAACACTAGCAGTGCTTATTTCTTAACCTGAAACCAGTGATTTAAATGTGCGTGTGATGACATCTTCTGAAACATGCATTTTAATTGTTTTAGGAGGCTCGATAGCTTGAAATCAGTAAGGTCTTCTGTTCTTCAGAATAACTTTTGATTGCCTCAGTTTTCTATCGTGTAGAAGCACTCTGGTTGGAGGTGTAAGTATAGACAAGCTGATTCTGTTGAGGAAGTGTTGGACTAGCAAAACCACCAGATCTACAGTACTGAAGCCTTCAACTGTTTTCATTTCAGTTTTGAAAAATGATTGCGATATGGGGTTCAGAAATGAATAAGGATATTAGTTTTCTGGATTTTTCCTGAAATTATCTCCTCTTTTTAAGTTCTTCTGTCTGTTTTGTACTCAAAGAGGACAAGAGTACTGCTTTTACATTAATTGTGCCATTTTGTACAATGCTTTTAAAATGGAATAGATGTGCTTACTTTTTTTTTACGTCTGAATAGCTTTAGTTCTGTGTAAGTACCAAGTTTCATTTAGTCAAGGTTCCTAAATGAAAAGAGTAATTAAACTGGGAAATCTGACCTCTGAGAACTGTTTACCCTGATCGGTATAAATAACATAAATTAACCTGAGTACATTTTTAATAAAGTAAAAAAAAAAAAAAAAGGTAAAATAGCAGCATATTTCCTAAAATTATCCATCTGAGATGCTGACTCTCTAGATTAAAACTGTATTGGCTAGTGCAGTTTGTTATGCCATCATTGGAAATTTTCAACAACTGTCTTTTACTAGTATGTGGCATAATGCAGGTAGCTCCTTTGGTTAGATTGTTTGGAATAAATCAACTTTTCAGATATTCTAAGACCACAACCAGTGAGATTTCACAGTATTTAATATTACTGTTTTGTTGAAATGTGAGTCATACCTGTAAAATTGGGAACTAGTTTTATTTATCTTTCTCCCAACTATTGTAAAATTTTTATTTCTCCTTTTGAATTTATATCCCCAGTTTCAACAGTATGGTAATTGTTTGTATTTAATAACTTCCCCCCCCCCCCTTTTTTTTTCTTCTTTCAGAATGTTGCTACATATAAACTTCTTGGCACCTTTATTTATGGTTCTTCTGTGGGTAAAACCAATCACTAAGGACTACATTATGAACCCACCTTTGAGCAAAGAGAGCATCCCTTTGTAAGATTCCCTTTAAAAATTCTTTCTGGGATATTGAGAACAAAGTCTAAGTAGTGCCCTGTGAAAGTCATAGAAATGTGAAAGACTTAAAATGTATAGTGTCTGCTGTTGAAAGTATTGTGGAAGTTGCAGCTGAGCTCTAAAGAGCTTCTGTTATTTCAGAAGAACAAGAATTCGTCGCAGAGTGTTGAATGTAAAGATGGTGGTTCCCAGAAAGCTGCTGTCTTCTGTGATCTCCTTGGCAGCGATGGGTTATTTTTCATAGAGGTGGAATTCCACCTCACTGCTATCTTCTGGGATCTCTTATCTTACATATTGGCATAGGAGGGGAGTGGTTCCACTGAAGACAGTCGAGATACGTTGGCGTGAGAACTGACCTAAGCAGTTTGTCTTAAGATCTATGTGCATATGGAATTGATAGCTAAAATACTTAAAAAAAGGGAAAGAATTTTCAGGAAATGTGATATCTAATCAATATTATATAAGTAGCATAGGTGATTGTCATTGTGACAATTATCAGTCTAGATAATTCAAAATATTAGTATTAGAATAGACTTGAAGAGGCTGACACTTCTATTGCTTTCTGGGTCAAAGATTTGCTTCTAAGCTGTTTCTGTGACTGCTAAACTATCATGCAAAACATTGCAAATATACGTATTTTCTACTGACATTTTGTTCCTCAGATTATTTTTAAAATTAAGATTGTGCTATAACAGAGTATCTGTTATAGCAACTGAAGTACACGTGGCTGTCTGGAACTCTGTGTCTCAAAACCTGTAATTATTTGAGGAAGCTTGTTTTTTAGTGTCCTATCTTCAGTACTCAGAATTTAAGCATTTAAGAGCTGTTCTTGTTTACTGACAAATGGATACTAATTTGGATCTAATGCTATAAATAGGGCTGCTGAGAAGTAGTGGTAGAGAGAAGCAGAGGGCAAAAGTGAACATTACTTGCACATGAACCTCATAACTGTAGATTGTGCGTTAAGTTTTTTTTACAATATGCTTGAAGTTTTCTTTACAGATGATACAAAGAACTCTGTAGCAGTAGGTGACCTTTGGAAAACAGCATTACTTTTTTTTTTTTTTTTTAACCACAGAATGTCAGAAGATACATTTGACACTCTGAGGTTGTGGATTATAATCCTGTTGTGTGCTTTACGGTTGGCTCTGATGCGTCATCATCTACAGGCCTATCTGAATTTAGCCCAGAAGAGTGTGGATCAGATGAAAAAGGAAGCTGGCAGGATAAGTATGGTTGATTTACAGAAAATGGTAAGTATGATAGCACTGAGGTTATGTATTTGGAGTGCTCTTTCTGTAGAAATGCTTTTTCCCACTTTGTTATGTATTCTGTGACACCAGAAGCTTCTGAATGAAGCTTCCTAAACTATATCTCCTATAAAAATATTACCATAACAGATAAATTCTGCAAACCAAAATATGCAGAGATATATCATCCGTATTATGCAGATGGCTTCTCTTAAGTTATTTGGAAATTGTTGTAAAAAATCCCTTCATTAATTGTTCTTTACAAATACAATGTGTTTCTGTTCAGTGTGAATAGATCTTGGGGAGTGCGCAGGGTGAGTGGTTATCTGGAGCTGCAACATGGGGGGAAGAAAGTTGTATTTAGATAGAAGAGTAAAATACTGTTACCAAATCCCAACTGTGGTTTTTAAATTGAGGCAAAATTTAAGGTAAGGTGGTTATATTTTGGGATAAAATGAGACACGTTTAATTCTGTGAGACTACCCTCAAGTCCACTAGCCTACTTTCAAAACTGCTCATCTTTTTACTGTGGTAAAGGAAAAATGCCTTTGATTTTTTTTTTTTTTAAGGAAGTAATAAAACATACCAAAAACCAACTGAGGAGGTGGAAATTCATAAGCTTGTTGTAGAATGGTGTGTTGCCTGCAAAATAGTTTTCCATTTCTAGTGTTGCATGATAGTGCTGCCTGATGATCCTGCTGAGTTGGGGTGTATTGCACAAGGAATATAAAAATATGCCATTATTAAAAAAAAAAAAAACACTTGCATTAGCATTTCAGATCTGTCTCTGGCGGTCGTTTACTTCTTCGGGGGTCTGATCTTCCTCTAGATGAACTTTAGTCATTCACCCGTGCTCTCCTTTCATTTGGTGATTTCAGCAGTTTCCTGACTTCTGACCGGATTTGTGGTGGAACTGACATTCCACCTTTGCTAGACAAATCAGTCCTTGACGAACACCAATTTCTTGACAAATACCAGTCCCTGATAAGTTTGAGTGTCAGGGCAAACAGGATTGTTACACATTGTCCAGCAGACAGTTAGTCTCCTAAATGAAGCAATGTTTAGCAGACTGTTAATTCCCTGTATCAATACCAAGATTCCTCTCTCAGGATTGTCACTATTACTTATAGTCTTGTCCTTGGCTTCATTGAGTATCTGAAGGTCATAAGTGAACTATACAGTGGTTATCTGTAAACAGAATGGGCAAGCAGTTTGTTTCAGAAAAAACGTTAGGAAATACATGTAGAAGCAGCTGGTTGGGACAGAACTGTGCTGATTCCTGTGAATGCCTAATTTTAGTTTTGGGAGCTTTTGTCTCAATGGTAAAACAATGATGACTTCTCTATGTGGTGTTTCCTAAATCCATTTATCCAGTATCTCCATATTTCTCTTTAAGAAGGCCATGGCCTTTTTAAAATCTTCTCTGGTTTTATTAGCCACGCCTACTTTATCTTCTGGAACTTTGCCAGTAAAGTCTTTCCTATCTGTCATCCAACAGCGATCGTTACTTCTTAATTTATTCTTTTTATCATATTCCATCAATTATCTTAGAGTATTTTTTGTCTCATGCTTTTTCTTCTGTCAGTGTCTTACTACTTCTTAGTAAGTTAGTGTCTAACTACTTCTTCACATTAGTTTTTTGATGCTTGCTGATCACTAAGCCCTTTGAGGTTTTAGTAATATTTCCAAAAATGTCATATCTACCTTCATCTTTTTTGCCACCCTGTATTCTGTTCTTTTCTCAAATCCAGTTAGCTTTATTTCGTTGCCTGCTTGCTATTGATTTTATGACTTTTTTTTCCTTCTTTATTTGATCTAGACTTTTTTGTCAATAGGTTATATAAAATATGCAATGTAACAATCCTGAGAAAGATGGAACAGATTAGGAGCTGGGGGAGGAGTAAATCTGAGTAGGTTTCAATGAACCGTAATGTACAGCTGAAATAAAAACTGTTTGAATGCTGTTATTGATCAGCTGCTAATAAAAAATTATTTTGCCATTGTTTTTAAAAAGCTCCTGTTTCACAGTTGGAAATCTTAAAAATATCTTGCTTTTGGAAGGAGACTACAATATTAAGCAAGCTTTCTTTTACTTTTTATGAGGCTTTGTACTCTCACTACTTCATTTGTAGAATGGGATTTAGCTTGTAAATCACTAGAGACTTCAAAAATTAAACATATATTTAGCTTTGGTTCTGTGATACTGAAATAGGAATCTTTTAATGATGACATGCAGTTTGCAGAAGCAAAATTGATTGATTGTTTTAACAGAACTGATGATTTTAATTATTTCCTTTCAGCACTTACTCTCAGGTTTGTAAATGTCTTGAAACTATAGTTCACTATAGGGATTTTTTATTTGGTCTTTTGAAGATATTTCACATGCCCCAATGTGCTAGAAAACTTTTAAAACAGCTTTAATGCAGAAGTATTTTTTTTAAATAAATTGTTTGTTTTTCCTAAACATGTTCATAAAGGTTTGATCAGCCAGAACTCATCAATTACTCTCTCCTGTTTTCCCAGGTGGCTCGGGTATTCTATTACCTTTGTGTAATTGCACTGCAGTATGTTGCACCATTGGTAATGCTCCTTCACACAACTCTGCTCTTGAAAACACTAGGTAAGCAAAATTGGATCAACAAAAACGTGTTCTTTTCTACACAAGACTTCTATAGCTTATTAAAAAGAATTAAAATGTACTAATACTGAAATACATTCTCGTTTCAGTAAAACATACTGATGTGTGGAGTTTAAGCTGTCCTCTCCTCTTGTTGCTTTGGCATCTTTCAATTATATGCTAATTTGTTTGATTTATTTCTGAGAAACTGTGTAATACAACCAATTAAGCTGTTTACTTCTGTTGAAATATTTGTCTTCAAAGTATTTTAAAAGTGAGCTGTATAGAGCATTGTTGATTTAACCTTATGAGCATCTGTTAAAGGAATTTTTTTCAGCTTTTCAGTCTTAACTGGGCTTTTTGAACAGAAATTGTGAGATATGGAGTTCATTTAACTATTGGGAGATCTGATGTCACTGTTGTTTTCTTGGGTTTGTGGTGTTTTTTTTTTTTTTTTTTTTTTTTTTTGTGAGAGGTGTCTTTCACAGCCTGTCATGCAGTCATGGCATTCTTTTTGCTAAATGTCAACAGAAAGAGATAGGCTTAATTGGGCTGTGATTCGTGCCATTCTGGAGTAAGCATCTACATCTGGTGAGATGAATCATACCAGTGCTGACAGGGGTCCCAAGGCAACTGTATCACATGTAGATGTTAGGATATCAAAAGGTAAGATGAATCCTACCCTCATAGCTTAGTAGTGTGACCAGGAAGCCGTGCAGATTGATACAGTTAGTATTTGCTAAGTTATAAAAACTTCAAATGTTTTTTTTGTGTGTGTGAAAAATACATATAAGATGAGGTATAGAGTGATAGAAATAACAGAACTTGAATTTAATACAAAAGTCTGTTATAAATTCTTCTTAACAGGTAATTATTCTTGGGGCATCTACCCGGAACTGAATGCTGACACTCCAGTAGAAAATACTCTGCTTCCCAGTTCAGTTTCTTCTGAGTCTCCACCTGCTGATGGAAAGATGAAAGTAACTGTAGTACAAATAACAATGGCTTTGGGAAGCCTAAAGAATATTTTCACTCCTCTTCTGTTCCGGGGACTCCTGTCTTTCCTCACCTGGTGGATTGCTGCTTGCCTCTTTTCTACAAGCCTTTTTGGGCTTTTCTATCACCAGTACCTGACTGTGGCATGAACGGGTCAACTGACAAAGCAAGTATGAGGTCAAACGCTAGATACAAACCCAGGTACCCCAGAGGAGATGAAAAGAAAAGAAGAAAACTATATATGAAGAGAATCATGAAGAAAACATATCAGAATTTTTTTTAAGCACTTCCTCTATGTTCTCAGGGTGAATATTCTTAAAATGTTTAAAATTGCAACTGGGTTTGTTATTTTCCTTACCCACATGGTAGGTAACTAATTGAATTGTAGTATCAGGACTGACTGATGTTACTATGTGGCACGTGATGGTGAGCATGCTGAAAAGATATGACCTCTGAGTGTCTTGGTGTTCGTAAAAGGCAAGATGACCTCAAAACTTTGTGTTTTAAGCATCAACAGTCAGTGACTGAACTGTGTTAGAAAGGTACTGGTTTTGGTGGTGGTGGCTGCCTATCGATTAAATCTTGAAACTGAGCCATACAATAGAAGGAGAAAGGGGATTTAAAAAAAAAAAAAAATTCTGTTGGATAGCTATCGATCACTTTTCTCCATGAAAAATGAAATAATCCAACAGGACAACACAGATACTGTATATTACAGTAAGGAAAGTTGTATAAAATTTAAAATTAACAGGAGTAGATGTACGGACCTGACAAGTATTGCTGCCTAAATATTTTGCAGGAATACTTGTGCAGAAAGGGGAGAGTTATTAAAAAATATATATTAATTCAGTCCCTGCAGTCATTTTGAAGTAATGGCCATCTCTATTGGTGCTAGTGTTGATCCACAGATTCCATTTGGATCTTTTAAATTTCTTCTTTTCAGGTAATAGATACATTCAATTGAATTCACAAAATAACAGAAGTAGATTAGTGACACCAATCAAACATTTCAAAACAAAACAGTTTAATCCTGCTGACTGACAGTGTATGTTTCCGTGTGATGTACATATAAATATATATTATATATTAAATATATAATATATATGAAGTTATGAAATATGGAATCTTTGTTTTAAATTACTGAATGTATCTTACAGGGCCGTGGGAGAGGGATGTATGTGTATCTGGTAATTTCAAGATCCCTTTGAAATGAAAATTAAATTTTCTTTGAAAGTTCAGTTGAAAGGGCTATTTGTTTTTGGTGCCTCTTCAAAGGTACTTAGCTATAGTAAAGAACTTACTATTTTGGAAGAAAAGATCTACTTAAACTGTTAATATTGAAATTTCTGCTCTGTGAGATCACCATCTTTTGCCAGTCTAATCTTAACTTGGCCATGTAGTAACAACTAATATCTCTTGGCTTCAGAAGCAGATTTTCTATATAATAAAACAGCTACAGTAAGTAGGAGCAAGGCATTAACTGTACAAGTTTTGCTTAACTGGAGGGATATATTCCAAGTATAAAACCATTGTGAAACAAAGTAGAATGACAGTTTTTCAGATACTTCGTGCAACTGCAAAACAAGAATGAGAATTTATATGCAGTAGCTTTTTAAATAAGTTAATATTACAATTTGGAGAGGTCAGTGCTTTCTTTTAACTAATACTAGCTATTTTTATGTTCTTTTTTTTTTTTTCTTGAATCTGTGTACGGCTTTGGGATATAATAAGCATTTATAAATTGAAAGCTTAACAAATATTTAACATGTAGCAAACCTACCGTATGGGAAAACAAACTGTCAGTGAATGAAGAAAATCAATAATTTAAGCTGTTGATAAACTGTCTTACTATGTTGAATGCCTTTTAAGTTATTTATTAGTTTATCAAATTGCATTTACTGATACTAGGGAAAGATTTGTGTACGCCAGCTAATACCTTCCGCATGCATTTGGGATGTCTGGGAATACCTTGCATGATTCTACTGGTTTCACTGCAGTATAGTATTTCAGTGCTACTGGTGCTGCAAGCTTGGTTGTTTTTTTTGGTTTTTTTTTTTTTTTCACACCAGCTTTTCATGACTAACAGAGACAAAGGCTTAACTGTGTGAATAGACCTAAAGAATATTTGGCTTAATAGGTTCAGATCTCCTAACATTCCTCAGAAATGTCTTTCAGAGTAACAGAATGACAAAATATGACAGGTCCAGCAATACTGGACCCCCTTTCTGTTAGTTTGAGGTGTATCATTACTAATAGAATTAATAAGGCCAGCTTTTAAGTTACAGTTAGATATCACTGTTAATGTTTTTTTCAGGAAAATAAAACAATATAGTGCCATTTGATTCTGGTGATCTTGGCTGAAGAAGCTCACTGTAGAGGAAATTTTGCAATCTAATGGATAGGAACAAACTCTGGATACTGAAGAAGACTTTAAAATAATGTGAAGTAACAAAGTTTCTGTTGCCATAGGTATTTTTTTCTGAAAGCTCCTAAGTAAAAATGAACTGTAGTTATACAGTACTGCATGTAGCAAAGGTAGCTGTGTGTGTAGCTGAGCTTGGCAGAACTTTTGGCAAGAGCTCAGGCTGTCCTTTTCTTCAGCTGTCACACCGATCACAGTGAAGATAAGCACCTGGACGTTGCTAATGTGAAGATCAATGCTGCTGGCCATTGCTGTTTCATTGTTCTGCAGAACTGAGTGGTTGACCTTCTGGTCAGCAGTCTGATCTGAGTGGGAGATGATCTTTCTTTGGATCCATTTAATCCTTAGGTTTAAGGAGACTTATTAAAAACTAAAGTAAGCAATAAACGCCTTTGGAATGTGAGGTGACAGTGAAACTAGAGGGAGCATATTGCTATGGTTGTGAGCAGTGCGTCCTACAGCTACCTGATATACTCAAAAGTGACTTTTAAAGTAAAATAGCAACCCTAATAGTCTTGACTTACATGTGTATTATGTAAGCTTCAAAGGAGGATCTGCTCACTTCTTTAGTAAGTTCCTTTAAAACAGTAGCTGGCAAATGCTTCTTTTATTTTATTTTTTTTTTTTTTTATTTTCTTGTCCTCTCATGGAGACTTTTATCAGCACCGGGGTTGGGGGAGAAGCGTCTTGCAGAAATGGAAAAGCAAGTAAAACATGACTTAATGGTTAGTAGTTTTTATTCAGGATTCTTAAACATTTTGGCTTGCTTTTTGCCCACTATCTACTTTATTTCTGAGAGATATTGGAAGGAAAGATGCCTTTGGCAAAGAATCAGTGTTTCCTTCTTCCTTCCTTCCTCAATTCAGATGTCTATGTGACTTATTAGCTCGGCTTTTTTTTCCTATCCACAGCTTTTTTCCTGCGTTCCCTACACAGAACTGGCTTGGCTAAATTAGTTCAGTGTTGTATTCAGATTTGGATTGTTTTGGTTTAAGTTAATCAGTTTTTTAATAACTAGTTCCTTTAAATAGATAAATAACTTTTTTTTTTTCATTTGTTAACGATTGTTTAAAAGCTACACTTTTAATATGAGAGTCCTTTTAGAAAAAGTGTTAATTTAGTGATAAATTCAAGTCTTCCAGCAATTCAGGGAAATCCAAACAAGCTACTTCTGAGCTTAGAGAAATTGATTAGGAAGAGGAGAGTGGATTATAACAAGCCTATTCCACTGTGCAAGCGGTGTTCTCAAGCAGCACTCATCCTTTTTGGATACCTTCTCAAGCTATAGGATTTGCCAGTTTTTGGGGTATTTTTAGCTGCACGGTTTTTCCTCTTCCAGACTTCTCTTGCATAACGATCAACACATAAAATAACAGGAAAACTAGGTGGTATTGGCACAAGAGAACGTCCTTGTACAGAAGAACATGCTTTAGAAAATGAATTTCTATGGCAGTTGTTCTTCTGCTTCTTTGAATGACAGGATGTGTGAGTAGAGATGGTTTAAGGTCAAACTCGTCTACGAGCAAAAATGCCACCAAGATACATCAGCACAACAATAAGGTAGCATAACCTCAGCGTATAAAATAGTGAGTACAGAAACTTCCAACTAGCCTCGAAGGAACAATTAAAAGTTTTGTATTTTGTCACAGTAACTACAGCTAAATGGTAATACAAGTCTTGGATTTACCATGTAGAAAATTGTTATCTAACCTTAAAGCTGTTGAAAGGCTCTACAAGGGAAAAGCCTCTTTATTTCCAAAGAGAATAAAAGGGAAAGCCTCTTTATTTTCAAAGGTCTCTCTTTTCCTTTGGAACATTAGCTTGTTTCTCCAGATAAATTTTTGAACAGTTTTTAAATGCTGTGCTTCATGTTTTGTCATACGACACAAGTTTTGCATTTATTTGTTAGCCTCAAAAATGCTACACTTAAGCCCACAGTTCATTTTGTCACTACGTAGTTACTAGAATATTTTAGTTAGGATGGAAGAGTTAAATGCGTAATGAAAATGGAAACATTGAATGAAAATGAGGCCAAAGAAAATTGTGTGTTCTCTTGGAGAAATCTTTGTATTGTGGCTGAGCAAAATCTTAATAAAGGAAGACAACAGCAGGTCACTTATCTCCTGAATCAAATCTTAAATGTGAATGTTTACCATTATGAGTAAATAAGACTGTTAATTTTCAGCAGCTGCAGCCTAAGTCCTAAATCCCAAATGGTAAATTAAAAGCAATATTGTGACCTCACTGATATTTACTCTAAAGAGCATTTAGGCAACAAGTATTGAAGCCAAATGTCTGATCTGGTTACGAAAGCTGATGTAGTCAGTCTGTGCTTTGGAGCGATTTCTGTGCAGCTTCTTTAGGAAGGTCTGCCGTGCTTTGTGGCTTCGGCAGCGCACGCTCAGAGGTGGACGGCACGCCTGATCTCCGCTCCTAAAGATCTTCCTCCTCTGTGGGTGAGGTCACGAGGCCGGAGCGTTGCTTCAAGGCTGCTTTTACTGTCATCTGTGTATGCTGCACTTCACTTTTCCCAGTCTCTCACTGTGGACTGCCAGAAGGGCAGTGCTGCACTGGACACTGTTTTGCATGCCAGTGTGTATGTATTTTTATAACTTTGATTTCAGTGGCGTTTTTAACGGAAGTTGTTTTTTAATCCTGATACCATAGGTCACCTTTTCATTTTTTAAATTAATACCAGTGCCTCCAACTAGAAGTCGAATACTTCTACGCTAATTTTTTTTTTAAAAAAATTGATGTCCAGACTGAAGTATTAACAAGTATGCAGTTTTATGTTGAAGTGTGAAATCCACGTGTAAATACCAAACTTCTTCCATATGTGATCACAGACGAGTCAAGAATCCTTATTTGAATTTGCAGCATTTCCCTCAACAACATGCTCTCTGTATGACTCTGCTGTTTATAAAACAAACACATACATCAGTAGAGTTTTGAGAGCAGCTTTTTACAAACTCCTCGGTAGGCCATTTCTGTTTATTTTATGATGCTGCTAAGTATTTTTTTTTAAAACCTGGCTTAAAATATCTTGTGCTATAGTCAACTTTTTTCCTCTGTTCGTTGTAACTCCACTTCTCATATGTGTTCTAAGCTTCAAGAATGCATACATAAAGTGTTTCTGTTAAAAACAAAGAAAAACGCACCAAAAATTTTATTTCCTAAGTAGAGTTCATACCCATGTCATGGTGTGCCAACAGTTTTTATTTTTCCTGTCTTCAGTCCTTCCTTTGTCCCGTTGTTAACAATCTCCCCTGTTTTCAGTATGTAAGGTTTTCTAGGAGGAATACGTGCGGGGAAATACTCTGTAGCAGCAATCGCAGGGAACGTCGTCTGGTGGTTCAGTCTTCCCATTTATGTGAGCACATAAGATGCTATTAAATAATTTTAAGCCTAAAATTTCTCATAGGGTAGACTTGTTACAAATTGCACGGGGAACATCCTCCAAGTTGTATATATTTTACTTCAAACCTGTCTCTTTGTTGCTAGGATCACACATAAATTCAGTGCTGTTGTTCTGTTAATGTCTTTCTTTTTGTCTTTTTAAGTGAAAAGCACATAATACTTCCTACTCTAGAAGTAATCTAAGGACAAAAGACTCCTCTCCCTTCATTTCACTATTTGCCAAATGGGAAAGACTCTGATGTTATTTATGTAAAATCTAGCTTCCTCTTATTGCTAAATTACTGTTAAAACATGATTTTTATAGTTACAGCTTTATGAGTGTTAAGACCATCGTGCTTCACAGTGAAGATGGTGTCATACGGTTTTTGTATTACATTGACCTGTCCTGACTGGTGTTGCGTTACCTACTGTTTCAAAACAAATTGTCTCATTTTCTTTATACTGTAGAGGTTCATTGAGATCTGTGAACAGGAGAGTGCAGCAGATGTTGGAGAAGCTGGGGATTTGCTCTGTTTTGGGTAGGGGTTTTGTGGGCATTTGTTGTTTGTTGTTTTGTGGGTTTTTTTTTTTTTTTTTAATGGTGTGGATGACACTTAGGTACAATTGCTACAAATAATAAACAACGTACAGAAACATTGCATTCTTTTTTTACACTGCAGACTGAAGTGCCTAAACGTGGGTGGTCTCTAGAAGATATACTTTAAATTTCTTGCGTGTACCTTTGTAGTTATTTTGCTACATGATAGAACATTATCTTTTGGAAAGAAAATTCAAGGACTGCTAGCCCTTAAAATGGAGTTAACTATAAAATTGTTTCCTTACAGTTTTTGGCATATAGAATGTCCATGTGTGTTATGGGTTATTACGCATTAGAGGCAAATAAGATTTTGAATAAATCTTTTCCATTCCTGTTTCTTTAACGATAATCTCGCAGTTTTGCCCACTACCTGGCCAGTAATATAACACCCCACTGCCACCTGTGCGTTCAGTTTTCTTTTTTTTTTTTTTTTTCATGACTGAGGCGAAGGATGTACACAATCCTGAACAGGCTGGCTTTAACAAAGTTTTGTAGTGACACCTTGGGTGTTAGTTGTGCCCCAGTTGCGCAGGCACGCGGCTGGCTTCAGCCAGGTAAGTAGTTCTGCCCTGAGCTCTGAAAGACTGCACGGAAGTTCACGGCATCTTCATGGATTTGGGGCACGAAGAGTATGAAAGATGCTGGATTGTAACATGGCTGGCGCTGAGCAAAGCGGCTCTGAAAGAAAAGGCACAAGTTACAACCCTGTACCAGTTTTGTAGAGTGCTGTTAGGGGATTGAATAGCAAAACCACCCTCACCTTCCAGCTCCTTCCCTGCCTCGGACAATGGCAAGAGCTGAGGGTGAAACCTGCCGGGTCTGGTTCAGCAGGGAAATTGAAGGAGTGAGGAAACAGCAGGTGCCTACTCTTGAGTTAATTACGCACTCTAAATGTGACGTGCTTGTAAGCTGAGATGGTGTTGCTGATTCAAATCTACCAAAGGAAGCTTTCCTCTGAGGAGGGCTTATAAAAGCATTTTGAGCTTTTAGCTCTAAAAAAGTGGCTGTAGCAATCTGTACTGTATATAGTACACTGTTAGGGAAAATTTGCTCCAGTAAGCTTACTAAACATTTCCTTACACTGTGTGTAAGAAATTACATTGCTTTTTTTTTTACTGTAGAGCATTTAAGAAGCTGGTTTTGTCTTGCTTAATGTTACCGTGTATCAGGCAGCATCTTATTACTGTGAAAATCGTAAGAACTGGTTTGTCATCTGAACACCTAGATTCCTTTAACATGAGTAAGTTTTGCAAAGTGAAGCAAGATTATGCTTTCTTCTTCCCTGTTCATTCTGTTGAAATGTTATAATTTAACTTTGTTTTTATAATGCACACATTATTAAGTTTAATATCTCTTAGTTGCTAATGGTAATACTGCAGCAAATCTAAGACAGACTGTGATATCTGCTGTATATCAACTGCCCCGTCAACTTGCTTGCCTTTGTGAAGTGTCGATCCGTGTTAGACGTTTAATGTCCACTACAGTGATGCAGATATTTTAGTATCCCTGCCTGTACTTTGCATGTCTTGCGTTTGTGCACTGTTAAAGGGTAGACTGTTTTACAGTACTTTAGGTTTGGAAAAAAAAAAAAAAACTTCCATTATTTTATATAGTATTTCCCATATCCAAAATAGGACAATTTCTAATGCCAAAGATCAATAAATGTTTATTGTCTATCAGTGTCATTTTTTTTTTTTTTAGTATTTTGTATGATACATCCCACTTGTATCAACTTGTGCAAAATCTCCAGGTTTGCCAAGGAATGTGTGGTAAAAAACTTTTTTCTCAGTTTCTGTGCTAGCCTAACTTGGTTTATCTTTTTTAGAAGTAACTGAGTAGACAATTTATCCTCTCCTTGTTTGGGATGCAGCAGAATAAACAAATTTTCTAGTATAAATACAGGTAATGTCTTACGTGAAGAGCAGTGAACCCACAAAGAAACACTTACGAATTTGATATAAATGGTTTCATTTCTGAGTGTTTCAGAATTAAAATTTGGGAATGGTTTAACTTCCTGGGAAAAAGATTGGCTGTACACCGTGGTGAGTGGAGTTTCCCAGTACACTCCCAGGATTTATCACCTTTGTTCTTGACTGTCACCCTTCCTGATAGGAAGCCACTTAAAAAGGAGTTGTATTTGCTGTCTTGAAGAGAAGTAACGTGCTTTAAAACATATTACTGACGTACAGGATCTCTTCTCCCTGTGAAGTGTTGGGGTGCTGCAGAGCTCAGACAATCGAGCTGTTCCCTGGAAAAAGCGTCCGTCCCTCTGCTAGCCGCAGCCCTGGTTGCCACAAAGGTGTGTGCTCTGCTCTTCCAGCTCTTCACGTTTGTCTGCAGCGAGAAGCTGCTGTGAAAGCCTTGGCAGCCTGCTCCTGGAAGTGAGCGTTTTTGATTTTCAGGGTGATATAAAGTCTGGCTTTTGAACTCATCAGGTTCACACTTCTAAAGCTCCGCTGATTTTTAAAAAGCCTTCAGCGAGGAAAACTGGCGAAGCTGACCTCTGCTATCAGGTGGAACCATGCATGACTCAGTGTAACAGCCCAGGGACCATCTGACTTTTTTTAAATATTAATTTTTAGCAGAGTGTGTTCTGTGGTAGAGGAAGGCCTGGAAGTGTGCTCCAGCCAAGAGAGCAGGCGTCTGGTGCTTGTTGCGCGCTAGCTGGTCTGGACAGAGCTGAGAAAATAGTGAAGATGTTACTGGTTTGGTTCAGATTTTTATAAAGAAGATATAAGACAATTATTGTTGCTTGCCTGCTTAATAGACAGGCTATTAACTGGTGGGATGCAGCAGAGGGATGCAGCAGAGACTGGGAGATCACTCTTGGAGGAACATTTAGTTTCTCTCTACATTAAAAAAAAAAAAAGTGATTTGTTATACTTGTTCTGGAGTCAATCCTGCAATACTTTCTGCTTCTCATAACATCTGAGTGTTTAAAGACCTCTCTGAAACACTGTTTTTTGGGGGTTAGCGCTTTGCTTTTCCCAGGGTCTGGGGGAAAGGCGACTTCTCCGTTTGTGGAGCCTGGAGCCACTTTGTAGTTCGGTCTCTCTTGAAAGCTGAAAGGAGAAGAAAGCATCCTCCTCTCTGAGTTATGAGATTCACAAGCTACTTCTGGTGATTCTGGATAACCAACCCATGCCCGCATCCTTCCCACCTGTCAAATTTGAAAACAGTTTTCAGTGAGCGTAGAACTTACACGATTTCCTGAAATGCTTGTTTTTATAGATGTAGGTGGTATAGTGTGAAGCAGTTGTGCTTGTGTCAGAAACGAAAAGCATACAAGCTCTTGGTTAGAGCCAGATGTATCTGATCTTTTAGGGGCACAGATGTCCAGATGCTTCCTATCTATTTGGGTTATACTGGGAATAGGACATACCTGCAAGTTTTGGTCCTGAAATCCAGTTTTCTTCCTTGTGTTAGCCCATGCTCTTCCACTCCTACTCTGTTTTTGGCATCAGGCTGATCAGAGGAGTAAAATATAAAAATTTTCAGCCCAAATATCTGTATCTTGTCCAGATTGCCAGTTCCCCTCTCCCTTTTTTTTTTTTTTTTTTTTTTTTTTTT
>WHYT01013487.1:15963-46852 GCA_009806455.1 Tetrax tetrax | reverse complement strand
CCCCATGCTGTAAATTGCTCGGGGCAGGGATTGTCTCACTGCGCGGAAGTATTTGGCTGGTTGTGGTTGACACAAAAAGCCTTTCTCTGTGCTACTTCAATGCGGCGGTATAAAGCAGAGTGCAACTGTGGGGATAGACAAAGCAAGATTTCAGCAGCCTGTCTGGAACGAGAAATTCATTTCCTCCTGTGTATCCCAAAGCTAATCCCAGGGCTGACGGCGGGATGACTGTCAGTAGCCCACAGTGGAATCAGGATGGAGGTGGGTGACTCTGTTCTGTTTGGTGGTGTCTGGTCCCTGCCTTGGTTTTGGGAGGCCGGTCTGCGTGAGACACTGTCCCCGGCAGTTCCGTGACCAGCTGGAGAGTGCCTCGCACGCCTGGACCAGCTGTTTGCAGCTTTCGCCGTGGGGTGTTCCCCCTCCACCCCGGGCTTGGCCAGGATGGGAGCTATCATTCCAGCAAGCGCTCTGCTCTCCCCGGCCTGACCAAGCCCTGTGTTTACAGTGGGAGATCCAGAAACTTACTTTTCTCAAGAAAAGTCCCGCTCAGATCAAGTGTGGTGATGGTGTTTTCAGGCATGTTCACGGCCTCGCTGGGAGATGTGCTGATGGCAAAAGCAGACTCTCTAATTCCTCTGCTGTCGTCCTGCCCAAGCAGCGTTGCAGAGAGGTTCAGGAACTGTAGCCGAGGGTAACAGGAAAAAGCCAGCGGCTGGATTTCAATCAGTGGATTTCCAGCCAGGGACAACCACCTCAAGAAAGGCAGGGAAGAGCTGTGGCACGATGGCACAGATGACAACTTATTAAAGCTTAAGTCTAGGGCGCGGAGAGTCCTGAGGGTTTCAGATCCCCATCTAACTGCCTGGAGATGGTTATGGCTCAGCCAGAGGACTTGAAGCTGCGGGAGGTTTGCTATCTCCGTGCTGTTCACCTCTTCCAGGAGGTTGTTGCTGAGATCCAAGATCTCCAGGGCCTCCGGAAGGCAGACGGGGAAAGCTGTCAGGCTGCTGCTGGTCACCTCCAGGGTGATCCAGGTTCTGTTCTTCCGATCCTCGCAGGACATGCTGGTGAGATTAACGTTCTCCCAAGAGTCTTCCTGAGCCAGCTGGAAAAAGGTGGTGACGTCCCTGGACGCTGCAGGCTCGGCTCTGCTCACCGGGCCTGGTGCTGCGTTCCCCACCAGCAGAGAGAGGATGACCAAGCGTGAAAACATCCTTCTCCTATGTGGCTTGCAATTAACTTGCAAGATCGGTTTGGTTTTTGCTTCAAGGAGGGGAAAACAAAACATCAGCATTAGGAACTGAATTAAAATCCCTCCAGGGAGCTACAAGCTATTTAAAAGTGAAACGTTTTTAGTCCTTTCCTATTGGACCCAGACAGCGGAAATTATCATTAATGTCTCTTTTGTAATTAAGCCTAAGTAAACATAAATCCTTGGGGACAGAAGTCTCATGTAATCTCAGCTGAAGTGTATCTACAGTTTTTCATGCAGAAAGCCATGTAGTTGTATCACGTGCCTGGTTTCCACGCCAGCACCCTCGGTACCAGCCTGGCACCCAGCACGGCGGCAGCGAGTGGGCTCCCTGCTCCCCCTGCTCGGCTGCCTCTGTGCAGTGCAGGGGTACGAGGGAGTGCCAGTGCTACTCCAGTATAAAAATACCAGTTGGTACCGTACTGGACAAGCTGCAGGAGAGCTGCACTTTGAGATTCGCCCTCCTGACACACTGGCAGTGCCCTGGAGCCCATCTGCCAAGCGCTGGGAGGGATGGGGCCCTGCTGCAGGTGAGTGCTGCGGACTTCCTACACAGCCCAACTCCTGGGGAAAGGATGTGCTGAAAATGCAGCTCCTGAACCACGTTTCGGTGAAAGCGGTCAGAAACGAAGAGTATGCTCCTGGATCGGGGCCTCAAAGGTCTGGGTATCAAGCAGCATGTTGTTCAGTGTTACAGTTGCCTCTGTGCTCCTTCCTCGTCCCACCCCAGCTTTGTCTTTGTAATTTAATTAAAAAAAAAAAAAAAGAAAAAGTCCTATATATGACTTGTCCGCAGCTGTGCAGGTAATCTGTATCAGAGGAGGGAATTAACCACAGCCCCAAACTAGTGCTTTTCTTACTGCTCTGTCTTTTGGGTATCATAATGATCATTCCTCATCCAAAAATATATTACGGTGTAGGGGGGTGACTGAAGCCCCGTGTAGTGTGAAATAGCTCAGACTTATTCCAAACCTGCTGCTTGCTCTTCCCTGAATGGTGCCAGGGTCATCTGTTGCTGCCATCCCTGATTTTAAGTAGGGCCCAGCAAAACAGCGTGATTTGGTTGCCTGTGTCCTTTTTGTCATCTGGAATCTGGCGAGAGCTGAGCAGCCTCAGGGCTTCCTGGTCACCAGAGCTGCTGGATTCCCAGCACATGGTGGGGAGAGGATGGGAGAGATTGAACTGCTGGGTCCTGATCTAAGATTTAATCTTAATCCTAGGCTCTAAACCGCATCCGCTTGCACGTACCTGTCCGAAAGTCCTGATGCCTCGTGCCTCTGCTCTGCGTGACTCCGATTGCCCGGCCTTGATTTTATACACTTGGGTGACTCAGCCGAGAGCGTGAAATGTCTGCTCCCAGCTTTCCCTGCTCGCGGCTCTGCCCACAAGCGCAGGCGAGGTTTGCTCCAGGCTTGCTCCCCCGCATCCAGCTTTTCCCCTGCCTGGAGAGGGGGTGGCTCCAGGCAGCTTTCCCCGCTCCCTTGGCCCTAGCAGGAGGTGGGTGGGAGGGAGGGCTCTTATTTCCCAACGCCCAGGGAGGGCTGCTCCATCTGGCTTTGTCTAAGCAGAGGGGGGTAAAGGGAAGAGATCAGTGTCTGTAGTTCCAGCTCTCACATCTCCCACTGGCAGGGGGGGAGGGAGAGGAATTGCTGCATTTATTTGCTAACAGGTCATGATGATGTAAAGCTAAGGCTTTGTCTGCTGACATGGGCTTTGGTCGCTGTCTAGGTGCCAATAAAAGGCTTCAAGTGTTTTTATTTCTCCCTAAGACTCTTGCACTTGGGAGTAAGCGCTGGAAACATTCATGCAGGACAAATGACTTTTCTCAAGAGGCACTTGGTAAATGTCAAAAGCGAAGCTCTCACCTGCCCCTCCTGCAGAGAGGAATTCTCTCGGCCGATGGAGAGGGCCTGCAGCATCTCCCGCCTCGCGTGACAGATTTGGCAGGCCTCTCCTGGCCCCGCCGTGCGTGGGTTGTGTTCTCTGTTCTGCATCTGCCGTACCGCGTGGCTTGGGAGAGTTCCCATCCGGCTCCTTCTCTCATCCTTTTCTGAATAAGTAAGACTGACAATGTAAAACATCTCCCACCAAGGGACCTGCCCTGAGCAGGGTTTCTCAGCCTTCCCACAATTCAAGTAATAATTAAGCTGAGAATAAAGCCAGGAACTGGAAGGGGATGAATTAATACAGATTGTTCCAAAGTAAAAGCGATTCAGTTGCTACTATAAGACAATTAATGATTAAAATTTCCAGGGAGAACAGCAGTCAGTGCTTTTCATTTGTCAGGACAACAAAACAGATCCGTGACATGAAGGCAATGCAGACCTGTCTGCTTTGGTGCTAAAGTGCACATAAAGGTCTTGCTTTCCCCAAAACCTTGAGTCTGCATGTACGCAGACCTTATCTATTGACCGTGTCATTCATTATCTGCGTGGGGAGAGAGCCTTGAAAAACACCAGAACATCCACAGAAACAAGATACCGTCTTTCAGTAGGACTCTCTGGAGCCCTTGCTGTTCCCTTGGAGGCTGGACGAGATGTACGTATTGTTCCCGTGTGGAATGGCTCAGAGGCGAGGCAAATAGTTTCAAAAATGAGGGGCTAATCCCGTAGATTAACCCCGGCAGAGGAGCTCGCGGGCCTGCGCTTAGGGCAGCAGCGTGGAGGGCCAGGCACGTGCGCACCAACAGGTACCTCCAGAGATCTGCGCTCTGTTAGGTTCAAAGGGCAAACTGGAGCAGGTTAAAAACATCTGAAGAATTTGGTGGTGGAAAGGCTGCCTTCCCTTTGGCTTTGCAGACCTGCTGGCTGCAAAGCTCCTCTCTGAGAGAAGCCGGGGAGCAGGGAGGTGGCCTTGCTTTGCCTTGGCTTATTAAGTGTTTGCTGCCATTAGCTCAGTATTTACAGACAATAAACTTTCATTAGTTACTGCATTGTTTTTAATCTCTTAAAAAATTACTCCATGACACCTGGAGAGCCAAACGCTGCCTGACTTTTAATGTATTCAACCTTACTGACTTTACTTCGGAGGCTGAGGCAAGCAGCCTCGTAAGACTGCGAAAGCGTCCCAACCGTGAGTTAGCAAGCGGGCCGCCCGTTTCGGTGAAGGTGGAAGCCTTTTCCCAGAGGCACTTCATTTCTGAGCGATACAGAGAACCTGCAAGGAGCAGAGCACCCTTGGAAAACAAGGTTTTGTTATTTTTTTTTTTCCTCTACCTTTGTCTCTGCTTTGTGGATGCCTGGTTTTTGAGGTTTTTGGTGTATTTTCCTAGCTCTTCACCTAGCTGCAGACTCTGATCATCTGGAATATCACTGCTGTGGTACTGTGTCTTAAACAGCTGCCCAAGTATCGGTGAAGGTTTCCCAGGGCAGACAGCAGCCCTGTCTCACCGCTTTCTTTGAAATCAGCTGGTAGCAGCAAGCAAAGATTTCCCCCCTGTGAGTCACTTTTGCCTGTTCTTACGTCGCTGTGTTTCTTCAGGTTATTCTTCTCTTTTTTTTTTTTTCTTACTTTTCTAAGAGTTTCAGTGGCAACCTGTGGGAATGCAGGCATTTTTGTCAGCCTTTTCACATGATGATGCACAAAGAGCTGAACCAAATGCCCCCTTCCTGGGGCTGATTCAGCGCTGCACAAAACCCCTCTGCCTGCAGGAATGCTAGGGATGAACCCTGCATTCCTTAGTGACACCAAGATAAGCAGGCATACCGGGAAAGCAGGAGAAGGCGAGGATGGTACCAGGCTGTAAAGTTGAAGAGATGAATGTTTCTTGCTGGCCGTGGCCCAGGTGATGGTTAAGAATGAAAATATCCTGAAAAAATCTGGAGAATGGCTTTTAAAGCCAACAGAAGAAGTATGTTGCAGGTCAGTCCACGGAGCAAGCACAAGCGAGACATTTTCCTACAGAGAACAGGGAGAGAGTGCAAGTACAGGATTATTTAGCCTAAGGTTTCAGAAAAAAACCAACTATGAGGTGTGCGTGTTGTCCGCTGCAGTAATGCATGCTGGAAGCGGCGGTGAAATCCTCTATGGAATTTGCTGTGAGTAAGAACAGATAGCAGCCGTCTGACAGCGGTAGTGTTTTACCCTGACCTGGCTTTGGTTTAATTAAGCACGATGTACAGAGTAGGGGCGCAGCTGAGCCGAGGTATTGGTTTCCTAAGGGTTATTGTTTTCATCCAAACAACATTCCTGTCCAGGATTTTGTCTCTGCGTTGTGAAATTTCAGGGCAGACGCCCTTATCCTGCTTTCACTCTCTGTAAAACATCTCTCACACATGTGGCACCCTGCAATTAATAACTTGGATACTGCAGACCACAGAGCCTGTGGTCTTTAACCCTATGTATAGATCAGGTGGTACGAGCAAGCGAAAGCCGGTCTAATTAGGTTATTAATGAGTAAGGGAGGGCGTGGTACCTCCGGCGCATTAAGAGGAATGTCTGAGTCTGGCTGGGACAGGCTCGGTGAGTGGGACGGGATGAGAGATGACTTTTGGGGCAGGATGGGAGATGACTCGATGCTGCGGCTGGCCCAGAGCTGGGCTGGTGCGGGTGCCAGGCAGAGCAGGCTCAGGAGCTGTCGACCGTATCCAGCCTGGAATTACGGAGATGCAGGAGTGCTCTGGGTCGTGCTTTTGTGCTCTGACCTCTCCAGGGGCTACCTGTAGGAAGCAGAGCTGCAGTCACATCCAGCAACGAAAGCAGCTGGATAAAACCAGATTGCTTTCCTAAGTGTTCCTTACCTGTCATGGAAAATCTCGCAAGGTGAGTGGAGCAAGGAGAAAGATGATGATCTAGAGAAATTCTGAGACAGGACAGCAGCGAGGGATCATTCCCTTAAAGCTAAAATGATAAAGGGTGAGGCTTGCAGCCAGCTGGGATGAGCTGGAAGAGCTCCTCCTTGCAGAGCAGAAGGAAGTCTTTACTGGAAAGGGAGTGACACATGGAGTGAGGAAAAACAGAAATATTGGATAGTTTCTCTCAAATCCCAGCCCAGACAGCTTGGACTGCAAGTGGACGCGTTCGCTTAGCAGTAAAATGAACCGCACGCTCTGCTAGTGAGAACTGTGTTCAAAGTTCCTGTATCTGCATTCATGTGTTCAGATCATTTAGACAACAGGTGGCAACTACAGGGCCTCCCTGTCGCGTGACAAGCTCTGCTCCGAGAGTGGCAAGCACAGGGCTGTGCTCCCCAATGAACAATTTATTGCCAAACGAGGGGCTCTGCCGCAGGCACGGTTGCGATCCTGACTGCAAAGCCTGAGCGGAGGCTGAGTCTGGAAGAAGGCTGGCTGTGGAAGAAGTGCCGGCACCAAGATGCCCATTCAGCTCTCCCATGGCACCCGTGGGCCAGTTTTAAATATTGCCAGTGTTTGGACTTGGGACTATCCATTATAGGTGGTTCTCACACTGAGGAAAATAATTGTCCTGTGGCAAGTGAGAACTGGGTAAGTCCGTTACTGAAGGAAAACTGGGTGGTTCCTCAGCCCTTGTTTAAAAAGTGTTGAGGACTGGGAAGTACAGAGGTTGTATCGGTTCTTTCTTTTGCAAAATGTAAAGCTATGGTTTGTTTAAACTGGCACAAACTGGGAATGATTCCACTGACAGGCAGAGGAGAAAAGCAGAGGACATGACAGAAAAACCAGGGCTATCCAGTCCCCGTGACAATTAGGAATTATCACCGACTAATCTCCTTATATTCTACATTACGTACATATGCAAGATAATTTCTACAGGCGTGTCAGGTCCTTAACTTCTGAACAAGTTTAGTTTAGAGTTAGATGTCACAGTGAAACAGAGGAACAGGGACAGAAAACAGAAAGGCCTACACACAGAGGCCTTTTTAAAAATAATTTGAAGCAAATTATTTTAAGTAGTACCTAAAGCATTTTTTTCAACCTGGAAATTAACAAAGTTCCTCAAAAGATCAACGTTTGGAATCCAGTTTTAACAAGATCAATGCTTTGTTTTAGGTGTCTGGTAGCTCCTCTGGCTTAGGGGAACTCCTTAAGTGGGTGAAGGTAGACACGGGTGCTGCATTTTTGAACAATTGTGTCATCGCTACTCAGGTTGTGATAGCTCAGTTTGCAGGACTTTGGAAAACTGATGGAATGTTTTCTGTTCCCAGTGCAAGTGTTAGGCAAGTAATGCAGCTGTAAAATATGTATTTATTCAGCTTTAGTTCTGTCACATGATGGCCTTTTTGACAATGGCCACTTCGACAGTGGGAGCTGCTTGCCTGTAACAGAGAAGAAAATTTGCCGTACACTACCCTCAAGATAGTTGTTCAGGATGGTTAAACAGATTGTTGCAATTAAAAATACTAGATTAAAAAATGTCCAGTGGCTAGACACTGTTTATTTAAAAAATTCTAGCTGTACAAAAGGAAAACAAAGACGATTTAATGTTCCTAGAATTGATGACGGAGTTGCTCTACTGCATCCAGTGACCTCAGCTTCAGTATTTAACAAAACCTGTGCATAGTCCCGTCATATTACAAGATGGATTGACATGTACAATATTAGCCAGCAATTAACAATCAGAGAGATTTTTTTTGTTTCATCTCTGGTCTTCTTAGCTGTGGGGAGAAGCAGGCAGATTTTACTTCAACTCATTCCTGACCTCCAGTTAATTTATGGAACAGATCTTCATCCAGTGTTTCATTCTGGTCTTTGGAGCGCGTTGACAAGAAGATGTAGCCCCCAATGTACTCATGGATGATTTTGCAGTCTGCGCTCAGACACGTGAAGGCGATAGATACATTCTGGTCAAACTCGATTGCAACCTACAGAGAATACATATGGCAAAATCAAGAACAGACAGAAGCTGCATCAGGGAATAAAGAACAAGTGTGAGAGCCCAGGCGGATCACAAATACTGGGATAAAACAGTACCTGCCTCTGCTAACCGCGTTTTCTGTGTCTGCTGGACCTCGAGAGCGTTTTCCTGCTTGTTTCTTTATTTTCTGCTATGGCAGGGCCCTCTTGTGGTCAAAATCTTGTTGCTTGTTCAGACAGGCAACAAAACTGTTTTTAATGAGATTTTTTTCTAACGCCGTATGAAGTGAGCACCGAGAAGAGCAGGAATGGTACTCCCGACTCTTCGTACACTTAACCAAGAATGTTTAATATTGTCTGTTACGTGCTGACCTTAAATCAGCTTTTGGGGGCCACGTTTTGATTTCCAGCTCCTGTCAGTTCTAAAATCCAGCAAACTCAGTTGCTAACTGTGGATCCTGCCTGTTTTGCGAGGGATTTAAAGCTTTACCCAGCATTACAGGCTCTGGCACAAGGGAGTACTGCAGAAATCTACAATTTACAGAGCTGGCTTCAAGCTTTCAAACCCAAACTCTCCAGCGGACCGCTGGGCCACAGCTGGCCCCACTGAGCAGCCTTCAGCAGGGTCTGGAGCACCCCGGTAGAAATCACAACAGAGCTTCTTTCTCAGGACCACATATGGACACAGAGGAACCCGCACTCTGCCCTTGCAATCCCAGTTTGGGATTTGAAAGACAAACTGGGTTCCTGTATCCTCAGTCTATACTAGAGACTGAATCACCACAATTTAGAGGATGATGCATCAGGAAGACTATATAGAGAGATAAAATGAGATTTATACTGTGACAGAGCAGTCACGTGGGCTGGAATTTACCTTTCAGTTTCTGTATTTAACTCCATTAAAATCAGCGGCAACTTATAAAGAATAAGCTTGGTAGCAGCCTTTGAAACCAGAGGTATTTTAGTTTCTGAATTTTCACTACAGACTCCATTAAGAAAAAAATTCGACAGATGATTTAATAACATGTCACAACACATTCAAAATCTTTTCACTCTGAGGTTTACAAAGATTTTCTGAAAGCATCCTCCAGTGCCTGAAATACAAGGACTGAACGCCAAGAGCTGTTCCAGTTTTACCTGGCGTATTTCCCAGTTCACATTCCATTGCTTCATGTTGGAGAACCTCCATGTTGTGATAGGATCCCCTGTGGCTATGTCTATTCGTATCAGCCTGTTATAGGACACCCCAAGCACATCATCCTTTTTGCTTCCTTTAAACCTGAAAAAAAAAACCAAAACAACAAAGCCTTTGAGAATCTCTGGTTTGCAGAGATTTCTCTCTAGGGAAACATTTCACCTGCCATTCTCTGGAAGTGCAAAAATGTGGGAAAAGTCACAAGAGCCTGGGATTCAGGAGAGCTTGGACCCTTCTGCAGAACAGTATTTGTTATAAAGCAAAAATGTAGGCTGGTGAACCACGGTACAAGATGGAAAATAATCAGGCAGGTAGATCTAGCTGAAAACTTTCCAATTCATCGTTTTCTGCTAAAAAATACTGTTTTGCCAAAATGCATGAATTTTATTATACTTTTACTGGAAAAGTGCCAACAATTATTTTCCTTACTTCATTTCACTGATGTTCAAACATGTTCTGCTAGTTATATTCACCTAAATTATGTAAGCATGTAATAGGAGTAGCTAGGAAAAGGTTACTCTGGTAGAGAAACTACCTTCCTCCACCTTCATGCTGAAAGCTGGAAGAAATCTCATCTGTCTACTGTTAGTATTTTTAATATTTTTGAGTCTGTTTCTGAACTTTTTCTCCTTAGGTGAAGCTGGCTCTTAGGGAAAGAATGTGACCTGGACCACAATTTGTGCCTTACTTAATGCCCCCACCCAGATCCTGCCCTTCAGTTTGTAGAAATTCCCCACAAGGTGTTCTGCTCATGCTACTAAATGCAGTTTAGCTGTTGGGTTTGGTTTTTTTTTGGTTTTTTTTTTAACAGAATTAGCACTGACAGATGGGGCAAAACATCCACATCTATGTTAGTAAATTAAATAGTGACAGGGAACGTTCCCAGGCACTGAACTCGTGTTCTATTCAATTGCTACAACAGTCCCAGGCGGAATTCTGGCCGCAACCAAGCAGCGCTCTCTGAAATGACTCCCAAGGTACAGCTCAGGAGCTGGAACATCCAGGGACCAACGCGATCTGGTAGTTCACATGAGGCTACTGGCTTTTTGGGAAGTCAGAAAGCTTAATAGTACAGCCGTGGGCTGTTCTATGCCAGCTGGCCTCTGTGCCAGAGAATGGTTCCCAGCTGGTTGAATTTACACTGCAGATGATTCCTGAGTAGCCCTGGAAGAGGTGTTAAGCACAGATTAAGGAAGGTGCCTGCATGTATGGTTGTGTCAGTACTTCTCATTTTTTTTTTTTTGGTGGTTTGCAGAGAAAAGGCTGCAGGTCAGAACCCTGCCACATTCAAGGTAAGTGTCCAGAGAAACTGCTGTGAACACAACAGGACCTTTCTTGTGCTGACTGCTCTTCCAGATTCACCCAAAAAAGGGATCACTTGTGGTTTTCTTAATGACATGCCAAAGAAATTGGCATTTTATCATATTCTAATGAGCTGCAGCGAACAAATATATTGCAAACCTGAGAACATCAACAAGACATGCACTTTTTTTTACATTGTAGTGAGTTTACGTCAACAAGGGTTTAATCCTCGTGATGTGTTACTTCAGGCAAAACCCAACAAGTCTCTATGAAGGCAGACATAACGGAGTCTCACTCTGGGAATGGAGCTACTGAGCGCTCCTGCTAAAGAAAAAAAAGCACCGTGGAAGATACTAGAATTAAAAGAGGTCTGTGAAGGGAAAAAATAGCATTTCCAGAACAGGGAGTCAAAGAACTTCCTGAAAATCACTGACCATGAATGTGTTATGGCAGCTTGACATCGCAGTAGCAGCGTGATTACCTTACAATGTAGTAGGATAAGCCAAACTCAGGGAGGGACTGCCATGCTTGAATAAAACGCAGCTTGGCCTCTACTAGGCTCATCTGGGATACGTTTTGGTGGGCTTCCAGAATCCGAGCAGCCAACTGGGAAACACAGGAAGAAAGATTTCAGCTGACTGGAGAACAAAAATACCCCTCCTTTCACTAACATCAAACATCATTAGCTCTCACAGTGTGTTCAGACACTTAGCGGTCACCGTGCGTGCAGAGGTACTGCGGAGAGCACTTGGGGACAGGTCCTGAGCTACAAGGGCAGAACGTGCAGGAAGATCTGAGTGTCTTTTTAAACACAAGGCCTCTTGCTAAATATCAAAGGGACAAATGAGTGTTGCAAGATGAATCTACTGTATGGTTTCCAACTGCTGCTTCGATTCAGCCTCACCCCAAGAAATCATTAGAACCACCCATCCCCAACCATCAAGCCATGCTCAGGATACCTGCTTGGACTTGTATTTTTTGGTATAACGTAGTGAGACGAAGCATTCTGGTTTCATATCTATGCTTTCTGTATCGCAGACAGGCTGGGGAGACATGGTCCAGTTCTTCATCTTTAGAAACGAAAGGATCTTGTGGACCTCAGGATGATAAGAGCTGTCGGCCATTGTTTTGCCTTTTGAGGCTAAAACACAAGCAGCCATCCACCGAGCGTATTGATTCTCCTGCAACAAAGACAATTTTTTGATATTTTTGGAACAAATCATTTATGAAGAGGGTTACTGCACATCTTTCACTGTGTGATAAAGCCCTCTGGAGTTACTCTGCTTAATTTGCGTGGATGTATAATTCAACCACAGGACTGCCTTTGCAGAATAGTTAGGTTTTCAAAGAAATCCAGTACTTTGGAATAGATTCTTTTGGAAATCTTATTGCATGACTATTTTCCGCCCACTGAACATTTTTACGCAATTAGGAGTGATACATTTCTATACAAATGAAATAAACTGAAATGGAAAAAATATAAGATCCTTTTCACACTACCCTTGTCTGAATGGGGAGAGTGCTAAGAAAAAAGAAGATAAAAAAAACCCAACCCTTCCCAGTCCTCTGAAAACACTAAAGCAAAATATTGTAATTTCTTTTAACTTTTTTGATAGGATGCCGTTGTTTTCTTTCCAGCTGCTTTACTTGGAAACTGATGATAAACATAGAATTACTGTCCTTTTGTCCCCTCAACCATGAAATATTTGCGAGATCACCACATCATTCTTAAATTTACTAATTGTGCAGATAATAAACTCTCTGCAGTATCCTTATTTTTCTATACAAATCCTAGGACAATAGGTTTTCTAGACAATCTGGAATACAAACTTTCCCTTTTTTTATTACTCACATCTTCGCATCTTAAATATACTTCATTCATGCCATCAGCGACAGGAATTAGTAACTTGATTCCAAACTTCTTTGCTGCAACATTTACATCTGGCACAACTTCACATCCTAGATCACAAAGAATCAGAAAGAAAGGAATTTAATTACTACATCACGTTAGTCAGCGTGGAAGAAAAAAGATGCAAGTGCTCTCCAAACCTCAGCCTAATCTTACGAAATGCACACTTAAAAAAGAAAGGAGCTGATGAGATGGACACTTTTGGAAATTTTAGCCTAATTGTCTTGAAAGCCTGGACTGTATTTTCAGATGAAACTTCGTACTGACAATAGGATGTAGGTGACATCTTCAACAGGACTGGCCAGTTTAGGGATCCCAGAGAACTCTGGAGACCTGGTATTTCACGTTGAAGCTGCTATTACAGGCCTTCTGGGTTCAGCTGGAGTCGAGGATGCCTACAGTTCCCTGTTGTGTCAGGGGACACCAAGGCTGTGGGCCACTCTGTGAGGTTCCAGTCACCCTGGCTAGTTTTACCATGCTTTTATATGACCTACTGAGGATCTGCAGATTGGTATGCAGAGCCCTTTGTTCACAGGGGTCAATCTTCTTTCTATTTCAAAGCGTTCTTCTAGGATGAATCCTGGGCATCACTGGTTCCCTGACGCTGAACGAATGATGTCCCTGCAGGAGTAGATGGAGGCTATATATATAGTGCTGGTGTTTGCCGTGTGTACGCCCGGGGTTTCTCCTCCAGAAATACCTAAAGCTGGTTGTAGCTATGGAAATCCTCACGCCCACATGGCCCGGAGAAGGCCTTGTCCCTGCACAGCAGTATATAGGTGCAACCTATGGCATTCTTCTCCACTACATCATCCATAATCCTCTACCACCAGCGTGCGTTTGCCAAGGACAGAGGTGAGTACTACCATTTAACACAGGGTAAAAATATTTGGAAGTAAGTGTGTCACATTGTCTGTCTGACTCGTCTTTAAGTGAACTCAGCAGTACGTGGCATTTTAGAAATCAGCTCCAGATAATCTTGGTTTGTGCTGAGCTATTGAATCCTTTTTTCTTAGGCCTCTTCTGCACATGTGGTCTGCCTGCTTAGGAGCGTCAGGAACTGAAAAAGTTCCAAGACTAAATGCTACTGTGCCCTCCTGAGTCATGCAGGGATTCCTTGATTCCACTTCACAAATGTGATAGAAAAAGGAAAGAAATGAAAATTCCTACCTTTTAGGTTTAGTTTCTCAATAGGTTCTCCCTGTGCGGATTCCTTGTTTTTAAAATAAGATACTGAAGTGTCTTTAAAGACAAACCAATATGGCTTGATGGTTTTGAGTGACAGCTTCCTGGGCCTAAAAAAAAAAGAAGAAATCACATTTGTTTATATTAAAATGCACAAATTGCTAAGTCACTCACAAATATGGCTGTGGATCTCAAATTGCTTATACTAGCTGAATCCCATCTGTGATATCTCTTGGTTTTTTTTCCTTCCACTCTTATGTGATTTTTCTTACATTTTCCATTCCTAATCAAAGCCATTCCCTTCCAACAAAGACTAATTCTGGCTTTTACATGAACTCAACAACGCTGAAGTAACCTGCTAGTTAGTTCCTATGCACCAGAATTAGCTTCAGTTTTTCATGGCTCCTTATCTGGAAGATAAACTAACTTGTATTCATTAAATTGTAATGGGGTAGAAACGATCTTTTTGGCTTTATACGAATAGTATCTGGCACAACAAAATTCTATTCCTTCACTAAGTTCACTCCAAGAAAAGGTAATAGTTTAAACAATCTTCTTCCAGTATGGCAGTGTTATTCCAGCTCCTCATGAGCTGGAATATGTATATAGATGGATATACTCCTAATCTTAATTATTTCACTTAATTTCAATACTTTGCTAATGCAAACTGATTCCTTTTGTAGAGTAAATTTTAAAATACCTACTTTGGAATTGAGAATTAACTGATAGATACTAATGATCAAACATAATCACTGTGACTGCTCCACCTCTCTTCAGCAGGAGACAAAAATCTTATTTATTTCTGCTAAGAATAAACTAACAAAGCCATGGGATGTGTGTGGGGGGGTGCTGTGTGGAATAAAACCCCAAGTTCAATGTATTTCAGGAGAGAAAACCAGAGGAATTAGTACTATTTTAGTAAGGAAATACTTCACAACTACCTACAAAGGTCTTAGTTTAGAATCTTAATTTAGAATCCTTTCTAGAAAATGGTAATTTTTATGTTTAAATGAAAAAAAAAAGGATTTTCAAAACTCCCAAATATTTTGTCTTCTCGTTTTCCAATACAGTGACATTCTTTCAAAATAAGGGACTACAATTTTTTTCAGACTAACAAAATCATTTTTCTATCAAAAAAAAAAAAAGTTGCTGAAAACTTCTTTGAAAGCTTTCTGGTATTATTTTTGAAAAAAAAAGTTGTAATTTTCCTCAACATTGTCACCCACTTGAAAGCAGTATTTACTAGCGTGCTCACGTGGTGCATACTGTGAATAAACGTGAATAACAGCTCGCTGTATGAATCGACCCAGCAGGACGACATGCAGAGCTTTGCATTTACCTTTACAATTAAGCAAATAATTACAGTAACAACATGCTGTTCCTTTAAAGAAATGTTGTGCACCTTGCTTAGTTTTCTACAATGTCTTAGGTTCAGTAAGCAATTTATCACGTATATAGGAAATTACGCCTGATGAAAAAGAACCGCTAAATGCGATTAATAGCAAACTGCCCTACTGCTGGGGAAAGATAAACGGTCCATTGTTAGAGGTGAGTAACTGACACAACTTAAAAGGCTTACATTCTCTTTCATCCTAAGCCACCTTCGTAATTTGAATGTCAAATAAAATTTCTTAATTGGGAATTAATAATTAACAACTCCTAAGAGTTAACAACAGTTAACAGTTTCAAGTGGAATTTTCAGTTTGCTGACAACAAATATGATTTGTCAAAAGAATGAATGATCAATATCAGTGCAGCAGACATCTTTATCTTTCTAAAACACAAAGACTGTTTTGTGATAAAAGGCATTACCGACTCGAGGTCACCGCAGTCATTTAAATAACCCATGAATCAAGATACTACAGTGGGATCACAGAATCGTACTTTCCTCAGGTTACTTATTTAGGTGAGGTATTACCATACTGCTACTCCAACTTGAAACTCATTTTGATATTGGAAGAAAAACAGACTCCATGTTTGGTTAGAAAAGGATAGTACGTTTGTTTTTTTCATTTAAAAAAATAAACAAATCCCCAGGCTTCCTTTCAGAAGTTCTGAGGGAGGGCTGAAAGACTTTTTTCTAGCTTTTCATTGGCAAAACCCAGTAAAATGTGATTGAAAACAAAATTGTAGACTCTCTTGTTTAGAGATGATGATCGATGAGCACTAGGAAGTATAAAGAGCCTTTTAACAAGCGTAAGTCTAGCAACCCCAGCAGCCCAAGAGCTAGAAAGATTTGCTGAGAATCTTGCTCAGAAGAAGTAAGAGAAAGATTTGAAGAGGATGATACGAGGCTATTTAGACCTATCTGTGTATTTGTTGATTTAAAACCTTATGATCTACTGTTAGATTAGAATGAAAAACTCAAGAGATCTCTTGTATGGTTAAGTTTTTGGTTTTTATGTTTTATTATTAGTTTTAATAACTCACCTAACTAGCCTGAGATTATCAGCAAGTTTCGGGATGTCTGTGATGTCCTCCTATCAGGAATAATTAGGAATAATTTTAGTACAGTGCACTTTGTAATCGTCTGTTGCCTCTATTAAGAAAATCAGGAACCAGGCAGGCGCATCAGAGTCAATGCATTTGACCCAGTGAACGCAGTTCTGGGATCCGAAAGGACATACCAAAATGTTACTCGCGTTTCCACCCTCCAGTGTCACTTCCAGATTAGAAAGTGCAGCTTCTACTTCATCTACTTCTGATTCACAGGTGAAATCTTGAGCCTCTGATGATAATGATAACTTGCTGACGTGATACTAAAATAAAACATCAAATATCAAATTGTCATATATCGATTAGCAACACACAATCACAGCATATGAAAATAGGGTCTTCTGGGTCTCGGATAATTGCGCAAAGTTCGTCAGCACTGAACCATGGGGTTTTTTACAAGCAAACAGGTATGTCTGGTACGATCTGCAGTGCAGCTACTGATAACAGTTTCCTATTTTGATTGCCAGTGTTTGTATTCCTTCGCTGTATAATCGTCCCTGTTCCGTGAGGCTGCCTCAGTGCTAACGTTTGCACCCCAAGTCCTGTCAGCTGCAAGTGCCATCCATACCAGGTGGAAACTTGGCAGCAAGGCTCTGTGGTGTTCCGCAGCGACAGGCTGTGAATTTTTTGACAGCTCTGTTTACATTTAAGAGGAAGAGATTTATTATTAATAAATGTTTGTGCCTTATTACCTATGGTCAGGGATTAAGCCACGCTAGGTCACTTTGAATGTTTAAATAGCGTCCCTACCTTCACATTGCACTGCAGTTTTTTTCAGTCTGCTGTGAACATATGCATTTATGTATTAGAGAAATTCTCAGGAAGAATACATGAAAGGGTGGTAGCTGGTATGGGAAGCAAGATGTCCAAGTAATCCCATTCAGAACAGGCTGGTATCAAAGTTACATCCTGGGTACAGTTTGCTTTAGATAATGTTGGTAAATAGTTCCATAATTGTATGTGTCAGTTTGAATAATGGTGTGCTGCTACTGAATTTAGTTGGTTTAATTGATGGATGCTGCTTGTTGTTTCTCACTCAAACAGCAGACCCCCAATTCAAGCAGAGCTATCAGCCTGAGCTCTATTCTAGTCTTGTCCTAGCTTGCGCTTGCCTCTTGAGGAAACAGGTTTTGCAGCTTGGATCAAGTACGTGCCTGTAGCGCGGCGAAGATCAGCATTTCTTCCTCGGTGCAGTCAATTTCTTCTAACAGAATGGCCCAGCGGGCTTGTTCGTATATTTGGTTTATTCGCACTGCGTCATACTGTAGCAAAACCAGAACAACGTTAGTCACGAATGACCACCAAGATACAAACCCGCAGCTGATCTAACACTGGACTGAAGCCATAAAGGTTGTTTCCTTCCTCCCCCACTTCTTCCCTGCTGTATTTTCCCTTCTCTTGTAGTAGCTCGTGTGATTGTGTGTAGGGTCACAGTGGCTTGCTGATCCAACAGAAAACTAATCAGGAGTCCTTGGCTGAGGCAGAAGGGGAGATTAAGACATCCCCTTTTGCGGCAGTAGACCTCGGACGGGCTTAACGGAAATATGAAACCACACTATGAGAGCGAAAATAACGTGATACGGCTGATATGAATGTGACATTCAACAGCTTGCCACTGCCAAAAGACAAAACCCCTTATTCCTCACTTCCCCTCTTCTGCTCTTGGCTCTTTCGGTTCTGGCTCTGTCTTTGCACCGGCTTGACATTTGTCAGATCCTGCTGTGAGCTGCTTTAATTCACTCTCCATTTTTTGGATAGCGATTGTTTCTTATTATCGACTTGGGTAATAAGCTGAAGTGACTCACAGAAATATTCAAGCCCCAGAGCTTGTGAAAGGTAGGTGATGGGAGGGTAAACTTTGGAGTGTGACCTCTCCCAGCAGTGGTGAGATATTAATTTGCCTGAAGCTGTTCAGGGTTACTTCATTCTATGGCTCCACGGCTGGCTGAGGCAAAAAAGGGAAATGTTTGGGCTGCTGGAGTCGAGACGCGTACTTGAATTTTAGTGGGGATGGCATTTCACCCACACACATGCTACCCGAACTAAAAAGTGCCCTTCTGTTTATCTGAGGTGCCTGAAACAAAAGTGTTTTACAGAACGTACAGAAAGTAACACTGTGAAGGCCAAATCCTCTAAAATTCACACTTGGAACTCTTGTTGATTTACACTGGTCAAAGATTGTGCTTTCCTTTCACTAAATGTATCACCCAAGCCTTAAAAACCCTGGCTTAACACAAACACCGTGACTGACGTTTAGTGGAAATAAAAGCAAACGAGAGGCAACTTGAGAAACAACATTTAAGTGATTTTTTAAGACTCAATCTTGTTTTCAAATGGGACTTAAACACTTTACTGAACCTTCCAAAGGTACTTAATCACCCAGTTACATTAAACAAATTTGATTTAAGTGCCTGAGTGCTTCTAAGGGCAGTAGAACATAAATGTCATTTTAAAGTCCATTTTCAAAAATAGGGCTTATGCCTTTAGGTAATTTAGGATACTGTTGGTTTAGTTTTCCTCTTAATTTTTCTTGTTAAGAGAGAGGCAGGAAGCAAACCAGCCCCTCTGGAAATCTGGGTACTGTTTCTGGTGCTCTTCAGATCTCATCTTTATACTTAAGATCTTATTGCAGGTGAGGAACGGTGATTCAGTGTCCAGAGGGGAAAAGTGCAGCCTTAGCCGAGGGGAAGAAGTAGAATTTGATCTCTGAAGGGCCTGTAACAAATCCTACCTAAAATTCAGTATCCTTGTGCTATAGCTCCTTGACATGAAAGCAGGCAAACAATGAATAGCAATAAAAATAAAGCTCTTACTTTTGGATTTAGATCAAAGAAAGTGTAATATTTAAAGCGTAAAAGAAGTTGATCGTCCTCCAGAATGCCTTGTTCCATAAGTGATCGAGATGAATCTAGCCAGCTGCGGAAGAAAACAACCCACAGATTCATCTGTAAAGGAAAAGCTATCACACCTGCAGAGCTCCAATATAATTGTGAAACAAAAGTGGGAACAAACAGCTTTAATTCCTGCAGTCTGGGGAAAATTCACATAAGGGGACAAGGTGGAACATTCATAGGGATTTCCAACTTTCGTTGTATAAACACGATACCTCCAATCTTCCTATTTTTCCCTCCAGCACTATTGAAAAACATCAGGAGTAGAGGCCAGAAACTGAGCAGTAACTAGTTATGGGGTGACCTATGCCAATAAGATTCTTTCTTCTTCATCTCCAGAAACAGGAGATTCATTTAACCCAGGACGAAAGTGTATGTATCTATTCAGAAATGCTGCTTTTGATTTCAGTATTTGCTGTTTTAGAATTCCAGCTGCTTCTGTTCTCTAGTGAAATCCAATGAAAATATCGAAGTCACTGTTAAACGCTCCACAGATCTAAAAATGGCAATCTATATTTTAATTGTAGAGAGACCATCATCTCAAACACTCGCACCACAATTCAGGAGCTTTCCTGAATTGATCCACATGTGTATTCCCACTGTCCATTTAAATCCCTTAGAGTTCGCTATCCACACTGGCCTTGACCTGTGCCCACAGTGCTACTTTCTTCACTGGATTTGTCTTCATCTAACAATGGCCTTTAGGCCAAAGCCTGCACAATGGCATCATTCATCACTTTAAACAAAATTGTCTAACCAAGAATGTTAAATAAGGAAAAAAAAAAAAAGATCAGAAAGAACAAATATTTGTGGAACAAAACCTTTTTTTGTTTTCAAATTCCGCTTTACTCTTAAAAACCTGAATTAATGCTACCCTTGTGAAGCCAGCTAACAAAGATCTGAAAGAGCGCCACCTTACCCTGCATTGAGTTTGGCTTTGTCAGCTAAAGTCCGAGGCTGGTACATCTCTGCTAGTGTTTCCGGAGAGCTGTTGGGATGACTGAAGGCGAGGATGCTGCAGTTCTGCTCTGTCAAGGGACTGTCGCTGAACCAAGTAATCGTAGAAGAAGCCAGCGTCCCATTGACGGGATCATAAATGGGTGTCATGGTTTTGCTATATAAACCTGGACTTCCTGCAAGTGAAGAGTAATGAATTAGTCCAGGGAAAACTGTCTTCCAACTTCAGTAGTCTACCCCTTCCACTGCAGAAAACGAACCCTCTTCTTTCAAGATGCTCTCCTATCTCTGCAGGAGATCGGTTTCTTTCAAGACACTCTCCTACAGCAGGTCTTGTCCTTTCAATTGAAGTGGCCTCAGGGACAGAAGTGCTCTTCCTTGTTCTGTGAAATATCTCAGTCGTGTTGCAGATAGGATATTTTAAAGCCCTTGTTTCTCCTTCTCCTTGCAGGTTGCCAAAATTGTTGAATATTTTATGAGTGGTCACACATTTTCAAAGAGCAGCAGCACATCCTGTGTGCCAGGCCACAGCTGATCACCCTTTCTCAGAGCAATGGAAAGGAAAACATTTAAAAAACAACAGAAAAGTGTTGATAAACCCGAGATCTCACTAACTTCTTCAAGCCACTAATTTCAGGCCAACTGTGTCTCTCTGACCACCATCCTACACTAAACTGGTCTCTCTGGTTTTAGCTGCG
This sequence comes from Tetrax tetrax, assembly GCA_009806455.1. Lineage (NCBI taxonomy): Eukaryota > Metazoa > Chordata > Aves > Otidiformes > Otididae > Tetrax > Tetrax tetrax. The sequence continues at coordinate 26,194 of WHYT01013487.1, read as the reverse complement.
TAGCCAAGGATTTCTTCCTTTCACTTCCAATCAGAAGAATAAAATAATATTTTCATTACCTGATAATCCAGAAGTCTCTGGAGAGTTGCACAGGTTTATAATATCTTCTGTAAGCGGTTCTTTGCTGTTCTTGTCTTTTTTCTTTTTCTTTTTGAGTACATCTTCTGATTGCTTCAATAAAGAGAGTTCTTCTGACCGTCTGATATCTACAATGGCAATTTGGGAAGTGAAGCGAGATGAAACATTTGAAACTTAGCAGCTTACATCCAAAAAAAGTCCATGGTTGGTAATAGCATTTGGGGAAGCTCCATTTTGCAATCTGAATTTTATTTTTAGCAGGTTGAAAGCAGTAGCTGTGGAAAATCCAGTTATTCAATAACAAGGCCAAAGACTTTGGGCTGTGAGAGTGAGTTTTGAAATGATTTAAGCCTGTTTTTGTAGCAAGCATGTGTTTTAGAACATTAGGGAAAAACCCTTCCTCTCTAACGGCTCTGCAATCACCTTTGAGCATAATAACCTCAACGAAATGTCTAACTTACTAATAAGCAAGAACAGAAATGGAACCACTGTATTTGAAGTTTGTACCTTCTGTTATTCACTCAAGAATTTTACATTTCACATACAAGATTCTGTCTTGGCTATACACTACTGATTCACTCGGGTATTGTCAGTTCCAAACCTGACACTCTGTTTCTGAAAAGCATTTTTATCCTAGGGTAGGCAAAGACATTTTTAATATTCACTCATGAGAAAAGTTACATGGCTCCTGTACTGACTCAAGCTGGAACAAAAACGTGGGTAGAAATATTTAATTTGGCCAGATGTCAGTTGAACAATTCTGGCATCATTTTATCGGAGCTGTTAAGTGTGATAAAGACATACTATACCTTTCACAATCCACTGCTAGAAGATGAAATTGAAAGCTGCATTGTAGTCAATATGAAGTGGTAAATGCCTTCTGAAGATGAATGTGTTAATGAGCTAAGCTTTGAAGAGCTAAATTAAAATGAGGATTTTAATCCCCCGTTTACCCTAAAACTAAGGGATTCTGAAGACTTGACTTATTCCTGTTGATCACAGGCGCACAGGTCTGGCATACTCCAAAACCTCACCTCTACTTGGAGGTGCTCTGTTCTCAGAAAGAGTAGGGATGTGGCAGTTCAGTGCTGCAACTCACGGGCTTGTGTGGGGTAGTTGGGTACGCCCTGACCTGAAGAGGTTTGGGCATAGAAAAGTTTTGAACATTTAAAACATGCTCTTTCTGAAGTGAATACATAGAACCAACAGGCCAAGTTGAATATCATTACTGCTAGTGAAAGTAGGTGATAAATTAGTTGACATCAGTAAAATTGCCTCTGCTGAAAGCTGCTGCAGGAGATTGATAAACTCAAGCTCTCAGTCAATGGCACAGAATAAGCAGGACTGAGTCCTGCTCAAGGAGGTCAACGATGCCTACAAAACCATCAACAGGACTTTGGCTATCCAGTACTCCTGCAACTCACGGGACACATTTCTGACACTGTTTGCCTCAGGAATCACAAAGACTGAGAAGCATTCACATGCACTGGATACTAACCCCCGCCCCCCAAATCTGTCTTTTGATCTTAGGTCAACTCAATAAAATTTCTCCTTGAGTTAAACAGTTTTATGAGTAAGAGCTTCACATCAAAACAAAGTCACCTGATAAAATGCTCCAACTTAGTTGCCAGAGGGGATTTAGCTTTACTTACTGAGAATTTTGCAGATGTCACTGACAGCTTTGAATACCATAGAAGAGAAGCTGACTTTCAGTCTCACAGTCTTCATGTTTGGCAAGCGAAGCCGCAGCATTTTGTGCTGAGTAGTAAAGAACAGCTTAGCATCTGCCTGCACCCCGCATTTATCCAGTGTCCAGTGGGTTTTCAGAAGCCAACATTTTTTTTGCTCCCACCAAAGAGCATAGTCTGACCAATCTTGTGGTATTTCTAGGAAAATACAAAATGGTTATTAATAAACTATGGAGTAAATATTAAAAAAATCCCTTGGCTTGGAATCAATGCTCTGCAAACAGGATAATTTATTTACATTAAAGCAGCAACTACAGTTCCTGCGACCTAGACCCCATCTGCTGAATACTTGTGGCAGTCACTGGGCACAAGTCATTGCCCAGTTCCACAGGGAATTCCAAGATTATATGACTTCCCAGGTGCCAATGATGTTTAGTAGTAGCAGGTAAAGTTTCTGTGTGATCTTGGTCAAGTTGTTTCAGTCTTCTGCATCATTTCTTGTTCCTTGTCATCAGCTCCGCCAGCCAGAGGCTATTCCTCAGCGCGTCTATAGCACAGTAGAGCCTGTTCCTATTTTCGAGTTTCTTGGTAAAAAATAACTCAAGAGAGCTGCTTACACAAATAACTTAGTGACAGATTTGCTTTAAGTATTATTTAATATAGAAAGCTTTTCGCACTAGTTGAGTACTAGTTATAAAAATACTGTGAAAGATTAGGTTTCTGGCCCAATGAGAACTCCAGCGATTGGTTTGCTGGCTGAATTGTGTGTGTAAGTACGCACCGAAGCTGGTAGAAATGTATCACAGATACGCTACCTGCTTCAGTGCTGGAAAAAAGATCTTGGTTTCCTTCAAAACCCATGTCTGAAAACAAAATCCTTCATTTGGCAATAAGAATTCTGAAATTAAGTTGTTGATTTTAAATTTCTTGACACTATTTTGCTGAAGGGTTTTGTTATAGTTCAGTTCTTCTCTTCTTGTTTGTCTGAAGTCAAGCTACGTTAAAAGACCAAAGTTCTGAGGTTTTTTTTAACTTTTTTTTTTTTTGTTGCCACAAATCTTGTATTTCTAGAGCAGAGCATAGAAATGCAAAGCTCACGGTGTTCCCACTTGGTGAGTCTAATCTAGCAGAAAAGTTCCTTTCTGTGTGAAGTTGGTGACCGAAGGCTTCTAGATTTCAGAATTTCAGGAAAAAGACCACTACTTGAAGAATGAGTTGTGTATGAAAACCCTGAGGCACTGATATAATAATCAAATACTCTACTATCTTGTCTCCAAGTGCAGATTATTGCTTTGGGAGGCAGCTCCATTTGGTGGCTTTGAATTAAAGAAACCTACGTGAGGCAGTGCCATTTCAAAAGCACAGGAACCTCTTTTATTTGTAGAGGAAAAGCTGCGTGTATTACTTTAGTAACAGTGTGTAAATTAAACAGGTCTTTACTCACTGATTTGTTCCACTAATTTCAGCATCACTCCTCCAATATGAAGGTCCCCTGTGACCCGTAGTAAAAATTCCTTTTGTACCTCTTCATGCTGATGATCAACTGTCACCAAGAGCTCCCAGGAGTGAGACCCATATTCACTTGAGGAAATCATGTTGGAAAGGTCTATGCAAGCTCTGCAAAAGCAAAACAAACAAGCAAGAAGGGCATTTTTTTCTCTACTCTCTGAAACAAATGCCTCTCTCCACAGTGTCAAAATACCTCCATGCTGCCAAGACTTCGCAGTGGCCTTGGCTGGAACTTCAGATGCGTTATCTTGTTACCTCTGAACTAGACTCTGTTCTTGTGATTACTCCTGCAAGATAGGCACGTGGGATTTTTTGGTTTTATTCTCATCTCCACCTCCCTCCCCCCAACTCAAGTGTCTCCAGCTGGGTAGAGACAGCCCAGTTTTACCCGGGTTTCCCCCCCATACGCTGCTAAGCTGCTGGTCTGGACACCATAAAGCCTGCAGTTGAGGGTGGGATCTGTTTTGGCAATCTGTCCAGCGAACAAAGGATTTTTGTTGACTTACACACTTACAGCTGTAATTTTCACTGCGAATTAAAGTTTACACTTGCAGTTCTGCCAGCTTGGTCCCATGGGACCAAAACGAGAGTAGTTTTACCTATCTGGGTAGATGCAAGGGGAGACAAATAACTTTTATGGCTTCTGCCAGCAATATCCAGGCACGTAACTGCAGTTTCTGCCGATTTCCCTGCTTGCACAGAGATGCAGGCATGTGTCCTGTCTCGGCAGGGTGAATTTTCTGCGATCCCACCAGGCTCCTGCCAGGACAGGTGAACAGTAATCACGCCAAGCCAAACCAGAGAAGATGCTCAAAGCTGAAGCATCAGTTATCATCAGTAGAGTTCTGCTAATTACTGAAGAAAGAGCTTGTAGGTATAAGGTGACTGATGCTGCAGGAAGGATTTGGGACATTTAACAGTGAGAGAAGATATCAGATTAGCACTCAGTGTTCTGTTAAACCGAACCCTAAGAAACAAGGCTTGCAGTTGAAGCTTAGGCAGTAAAGCAGATGACTTTGGTTTATCGCAGACTTTCAGCCATTCCTGAGAGGCCAAGTCACGGACAGAGACTCTGTCAAAGGTGCCATACACAAACTGCTTAAAAATAACATAAAAAATAACAGGGAGTTGTTTATGAAAAAGGATAGAGGGGATGTAACAACGTTAAAAGACTTCTGTAGATCTTTTTAAAAAGAAGTATTTAGTAATTTAAAACCTTTAGGCTAAAACTTAGGTCAGACCCAGAAAAATCAAGGACATCTGTCACAGGTGAGGAACGATACCACAGGTGAGGTGTGGGAGAAGGAATGACCTTTTCTAGGACCGACTGCAGGACCAGATCTGACTAGCTTAGGTGACACTAATGTCAAGTTAAGCTAAAGATTAAATATAGCATGCCTGGAAATAGGGTGAAAAATTAAGTTCACCTATTTACCCAATTTATAACAACGAAGCTTTATGTTACCGATGAAGTAAGAAGAGGTTTTGAGTGCTTAAAGATACTGCTCCAGAGCAGAGCCCAGTTCAATGTTCATTCTGAGGTTTCTTTGCAGAGGTGCAAGGAGGCGCTTGCACTTAACAGCCAGCCTTTTACAGCTTAACCTTCCCCACACTTTCAGACGTTATTCACGTTACTTTACGTCTTATGGTTTAAGAATTTCAACAGGAAGACTTCTGATATTTTGTTAAAATATGTATCATGCAGTATTTGTATTACAACATGTAATACAAATTACATTATGTACAACATAAAGCCATCTAGCTGTTTCGGTGAAGCTCTTTTAAAATCTGCTCTCAGAATACGGATGTTGTAGACTCGGTTCCTTGAACTCCTCGGGGCCTAGGCCATGCCTGGTGTCAATCCCACTGACATAAAACTGGATATCAAAGGGGTAATAGAAATGTGGTGGTAATGATAAATACTATTAATAAGGAAAAGTGATTCCAAAAGTAAAGGCAATGAAAGCGTATCTGTTAAAGACTAGATTGATCCCCCCCCAAAAGAATCACAATATAAACAAAATAATCTCTCCAGCTCAAAACTACCCTTTTAGGGGAAAATCGCCTTACCAAGGAGTTTCTCTAGAACCCTGCTGGGAGTTTGCCCTGAACTTCTAAAATTGTGATGACTTACAGACAGCCTTAACTCAGCAAACAGCAACTTCATAATCATATGACTTCAAGAGGCTAATTTGGACGGAGGAACAAATGCTATTGTTAATTAGGTTCTTGGATGTGCCAGCCTGCACCTTTTCACCAAACAGTTACTGAACCAACAAAGGTTGATACGTACCCAAGAAGTTTGTTTGGTTTGCCTTGGTCAATAAAGACATTGTGTTGGACAATGGAAAACACTCTGGCTCTCCTGCCTCTGGGATAGAGCTGGGATTTTGAATTTGTGCCACATGGATCCTTACACCAGGAGGTCCCGGCGGAGGGGAAGGGCTGTGCCTCTCCTGAAGGCACAGTGTCCAAGAGACAGCTCCTGAGGTGGTCTCCCAGGCAGATCAGGCTTGCAGCACAAGGTGTAGAGAACAGCTATCGTTGCACTGTATTCACACCGGAACAAAAATCCTGACCTTGGAAAAGTCAAACGGCCAATGCTCCTAAGCATCAATAACAGCTTTAAAAATAAATAAATCTACAGCTGGCCTCAGCATGAGAATACATGATTTCATTTCAGGAGCACGGGTATGAAGTCTGGCAGAGGAACTATACTTTTGCCTACACTTCAGTCCACTATAAGCCAGGATTGTTACAGAAAAGAAGCAGTCTCATTTGCCCTCTTGCGCCAGCAAAAATATGTGGGAGCTGATCTGGATTTTTTTTTTTTTTTCTCCTTTTAAAATCTGGTTTAGCTTCCCAGTCTAATTCTGCATACAAATGCTTGTGCTGACATGGGTGAAAATGAGCAGCCCAAGGGGTGGGTGAAACTCTTTCTTTCATTCACCTTGGCTTGGAAAACCATGGCCTCAGTGCACCTAAATCCTGGCACTCCATCATTCCCTAAAGCTGCTCTCTTCCCCACATCCTCTTCAAACCAGGAGGTTTTAGTTCGGTGATAAGCAAACCCAAACACGACCGAATCTATCGGAGTACGCAGCACAAAGCCTGGTCTCGAAAGAGGCAAACAAAGCAACGAGGGCAACTAACTGTTGTGTATTAAAACCCAACCCAACCCAAACTGCTGGGGCAGGCTGTGCACCCTCCGTGTTTTTAAACCTTCAGGTCAAGACTGGATCTGCTCCGGGAACGCGCCCCAATTCCTGGGCTCCAGGTGGGTTGCAGCAACACGGCCTGGCACAGGGAGATGAAAAAGGCCAGGAACATGTCCTCAGGCTACTGCTGACTCTAGTCAGTGTTTCTACAGAACTCACGCTGCTATAAAAAAAAAAACCAACAAAAAACCAAACAGGAATTACTCGGCAGATCGAGCTCTCTGCGCGTTTCAGCCCTTACAGCCCCGCACTTCAAACTCTGTGTGGAAACAGAGGAGGACTTAATCATGCCGGAGCAGGAAAAGATCCACTTTAAGGTAAACGGGGGGAAAAAAAAACAACAGAGGATGCCGTTCCCCTGACTATTTCTAAGCCACCTTTCAGCCGGTGGCCGGGCTGGGAGGCCAGGGGGCAAACCCGGCGCCGGTCCGTGCTCCCTCCAGCCCAGCTCCCCGGGCCGGGGCGCTTTGGAGGAAGCGTTTGAGGAGGCTCCCCGCGGGGCGCCGGGACCGGCTCAAACCCCAGCGACCGCAAAGGCTGGAAAATAATACTAAATAATACTATTCATACATACGGAATGGTTGCCCCCCGTCCCCGCACCGGCTGGGTCGCGGGTGTGGCTGGGCCAGGCCGGGGGAACAGAGGCTCCCGCCCCGCCGGAGGCCAAAGGCCCCGGCCCTTCCCTTCCCTTCCCCTCCCTCCTTCCCTCACTCACTTGCGGGCTCAGATGGCAGCGCCGTCCCTCGCCTCTCTCCTTCCCCGACCGGCTGCCGCTGCCTTCGCCTCCACCTGGGGCTCTGAGGGACGGGGAGAGGAGCGGAGGGGAGGAGCGCGGCCTGCCCGGCCCCACCGCCCGCACCCCCGGGTAGGCGGCCCTTCCCCGGGGAAGGGAGGGCCCTCCGCCCGCGGCCGCGAAGCTACCAGAAATACGATGTAAAGGTTAAAAATTAACCTTCGGGTAAGCGTGAAACATCTAGGAGTCTGCTTTAAGACCGATTAGTGTTTGAAAATGTAGCCAGGTGGAGATAAGCCACTCTGTAGTGACCGTGGCTGAAAGCCTTCCTGTCTGGCGTTGGGTGTGAAAATGGTAGAAGAAAGGGTGAAACGCTCACCGGAGCATGCTGTACCGAGGAGGGCTTGTTGGGCAGCTCCACCTCATTTATGTTTAACGACAACACCGTAACTCTGAGGCCACTGAGCCACAGCGGGTGTACGAGGGGTTAGGATCACAGAATGGTTTGGGGTGGAAGGGACCTTCAAAGTCCACCCAGTCCAACCCCCCTGCCAGGAGCAGGGACATCTCCAACCAGATGAGGTTGCTCAGAGCCCCGTCCAACCTGGCCTTGAACGTTTCCAGGGATGGGGCATCCACCACCTCTCCGGGCAACCTATTTCCAGCATTGCTTTTAGGCTGCAATTATTGAGAGATTTGAGACTAGTGGGAGAAAATAAGGTTAGTTCTGAGGATGCGATGCCGAAGAACAGAAAGGTGTATTTGTGATGTCAGAGTGTGTTACAATGCACAGAGTAAAAGTAAGTTGCATTGACTGGAACTGGAGAAGTGCTTCTCCAAGAGGTGGATTCCCACAGAAAACCTTTCTTGCCTCAAGCTTCTGACTTGCTTGGTGGTATAGTGACTAGGTAAAACATAGTGGGGGGAAAAAAAAAAAACCAAACAACAACATCGGGAAAGAGAAATAGAGAAAATAAAGGAAAAAAAGTTGTTTCAGATTAAACTCATATCTCAGAAAAAGCCTCCAGAGGCTGTAGAGGTAGAAAGGATGCATCTTTGACACTCCATGAGCAACAAAGTTACTTGCATTAGAGCAGAGGAGATGTGAAGTTGCTGAATCACAGATAAAATCACAGGATACTTGCTCCCCTTACTGCTATCCTAGACTCAGCCACTGAGCTGCTCTGGCCACACTCATCTCTTCAGACTGCCCATGCAGCAAGGTTATGTGAGCATCCAACATCCTTTAAGGCAGGGACTCAAGAGCTCATGCCTTTCAGAGCTCTCAGTCACCTGAGGGTAGGGATAGGCTTTTAATTTCCCCAAGCAGCCTCACCTGGGACCAATTCCAGGTGCTCTAGTTAAGCTCAGGCTAGGTTTCCAGTCCTTGCCTGAATGATGATGTGGGTGCTCTTGTTGGTGGGAATAGTGGAGGGGTGACCTTTCAGTCCTGCTCTTCCTTCTATATGGACCAGCTCTGTTTGGTGTTTGTTGACAATTCTTGAAGTTAATGGCTTTTAGATCTTCATGGAACAGTTTGGTAAGCTACCTAATTATTTTTTTATTATTATTATTTAATACAAGGATGTATGTATGTATGTAGATGAACAAATAGCTTTTCATGCAAAAGGCTGTGGGGTAATACAAAATTGAGGTCTGAGTTACTTTAAATTGTTGGAAAACCAATGAGAAAAAATTAAAAGGCTGTTCTTGGGCCAGAATATTCTGATGTGTGCTCTTCCTGGCTACATGAGTTTGTTTTGCGTTACCTACATGGCTAGAAAATAAAACTAAGAAGCTTTTCATAGTGTTCCATTCAGCCTAAGCAGAGATATGATGCAGGGGTCTAGGGAAGGTTGTAAACAGCTAAGTCTGCTGCTGCTCAGCTCAGAAACAAATCCTTATGTTTTGTGTTTGAAGTAAATAAAGCAAAACTGCAGGTCCTTGATTAAACTGGGCAAAAAAAGATGCTCAGGAGACAACAGATAGAAGCAAAGGTAGCTAACAGGCCAGAAGTATTAATATTGACTTTCATTTCCAGGTTGGTCTGAGTCTTGATCTCTTCTAAGTGCAAGCACTATATATATTTTTTTTCCTTTTTTTTTTTTCCTCCCCTAGTTGCCTGTGAATGACTAACTTGAGGGAAGAGACTGTAGAGTTTGATGTCAGCCTTGTTCTGCTGTGCCAGGAGGTGTGTGTTTCTTCTGAACTCCTTTGGGACTGCTGGAGAAAATTCTCTGTTACCCATCTGCCAGATCCCTTTGAGAGGAAAATGCACTCGCTGTACGCTAGAGGAGCTGGATGAGGAGGAAAAGAACTGGAAAAAAGCCAGAAGACCAAGAAGTTTGGGTAAGTTCTCTTTGAATATAGCTTGAACTATTACAAAGTGTAAATGTTGGGAAATGGGTGGATTTTCAGTCAGCGTTGAACCATACCTAGAGCATTAAAGGCAGTGAGGGTTTACTTCTGAAGAGCTGTGAAGTGAAAAGTATGTTTTGGAGGCAGCACGCTCATCTTCAGCCGTCTCGCAGGAGGTTGAGGAAATCTGACTTGGACATAATCCTCTCATCCTTTGAGATGGTAAGTGGGAAAAAATGTAATTGGGTAACAACTTTTCTTTGCCAGAGTTCCCAAGGAAAAGGACAGGAAACCTCCATTTGCACCTTTGTAATCAGTTTAAATGCTAAAAACCCTCTTGTAGTCAAGAATGAGGCTTACTGGATATGGGTAACACGTGGCTTCATGCTTGGAGTTAGTCAGCTGAGGCTCGATGTGATCTGTTTAGATTGCGATTCTCTTTCCTGAAGGGTCTACTACATGCCTACAGTTAAGAGTCTATTAAGAGACAAATGTGTATTTTGAGAGCATGGAAATGTAACGTGACACCAAATTGGCTGGGAGTGTGGATCTGCCTGGGGGTAGCGAGGCCCTGCAGAGGGATCTGGACAGGCTGGAGAGCTGGGCTGAAGCCAATGGGATGAGGTTCAACAAGACCAAATGCCGAG
>WHYT01013487.1:0-15943 GCA_009806455.1 Tetrax tetrax | reverse complement strand
ACGGTCCGGGCGGGGGGCTGCTGCGGGGTCCGGGGGGGCTCCGTGGCGGTGTCACCTCAGGTGCCGGTCCGCTGCGGTGCCCGCACACCCCGCACTGGTGTCCGTGCCCTTGAAAGCCCCAGTGCCCACAGGGAATTCGGGCTGTTTCACGTCCCTGTTCCTGCCGGACCCCCAGGAGCGGGCTGGTCCCAGGGACAGGCCTGTTCTGATCTTTCTGCCGAGCTGCTTGAGGGCTCTGTGTCTCGGCACCGATCTGCTCAGCAAGGGAGTGAATAATCAGCAGGAGTCCAAAATTGTGTCTGAGAGCAATTCTGGCCTGGGTACAGGTTAATTGGGGTGTGTGTAGGTAGGAGAGAAGGTTGCCGAATGCAGCCATGGCTCTACGACAAATTTAGGTTTATGTGTTTTAAAGTGTCTTGGCAAACCATGGACATCCCACAACAGGGAATGATCCAAAATGGGATTGTTCAGTCTGGAGAAGAGGAGGCTCAGGGGAGACCTTATAGCTCTCTATAACTTCCTGAAGGGAGGTTGTGGTGAGCTGGGGGTCGGCCTTTTCTCTCGTGTAGACAGTGACAGAACTAGAGGCAATGGTTTCAAGCTGCGCCAGGGGAGATTCAGGCTGGACATTAGGAAATATCACTTCTCGGAAAGGGTGGTCAGGCACTGGAATGCACTGCCCAGGGAGGTGGTGGAGTCACTGACCATGGGGGTGTTCAAGAAACGTTTGGATGTTGTGTTGAGGGATATGATTTAGCTGAGTAGTATTGGTGATGGTTGGACTGGATGATCTTTTAGGTCTTTTCCAATCATGATAATTCTGTGATTCTGTGACAAAGAATAATAAATATTCCAATTTTTGTAAAATATGTATTTCTTCTTCCAGTACACTTTTTGTAGTTTCTCTGTACATTTTTTGGGCCACTGTTTTAAATTATTACCAAGTGGGTATGTAACGTATTAACTATGCTCTTACCTGAACTATGGGAAAAAGATACATTCAGTATTAAACTTCAAGTACTGTTGGGGTCACTTCAGTTCGTGGCTGCATCTGTTCTCCAAATTCCCATTCCTCTCCAACCTGCCTGACTTAGGTTCTCCTCACATCCTCTGTGTAGTAGATGTAATACTTCCTCCACGTCCATAAGCGGACTTTCCCACTTGAGGTCTGTCAGGCTGTGTCAAAAGCGGATCCAGAACAGAACCGCAGGTGGGTGGGGGACAGTATCAACTTGTGGCAAGTGCTGCGTTTCCCCCAACTCTCTTTAGACGCTTCCTCGCTTCAGCTTTTTCAAGTAACTCCTCATGAGAAGTGAATATCGGTGTCGTGTCCCAGTGGCCTGTGCTGGTCATAACCTGTGCTTCATGTAACGGCATCAAAACCAAAAAGCAGAGATGTAAAAGTGGTGCCCTCTCTTCTCCTTGAGAACTTGTGTTATTTTGTAATGTGACTTCGGAAATCTGCCTTTGAGACACGCTAGGCAGGCAGATGACTTTTGTTGTCCTACATAAAAATAAATAAATCCCCTTGTCTTCCTTTTGGTTCAGGAGAGCTCAAGCTTCTATTGCAGATCTGAGGTTGATGTGACCGGGTTTCCCTCGGTGCGGAGCAGACAGCAGTGATCCATAATGAGTCAAGCTTGCAAAGAGTGTGTCTGCTCTCTGGGCGCAGGTGCTTCTGAAGGATTTTGAAAGTCAATCCTCTGTCTCTGACAGCCTCATGCTTGAAAAGCAACTCATGGTGAAACGCTGACATGTCTAGTGCAAAGTCTGAGTCATTTAACAGCCTTATCAGAAACCCCTTTGATATGAGGAACAGAGAGGAGTCAGTGGGAGGGGTCTTGTTGCCCAGAACAGACCAAGGGCAATAATGCCTGAAGTGGACCATAACAATGCGTATTTTCCCCAGGCAGCTGATGTGGTGACTCAGACTCTGTCATACCGCTTTCAGCTGAGGCAATGAAGCTCTGCAGCTTTGGTTGCTGCTTTTTTCATGACGGAGTATGAACTCATCCTACCACTCAGCCTTTTACGTTCCTTGAGTCTAGTGATTGCAACACAGAGCAAAATATGGTGTTTGGACTGTCTTTCATGGTTTTTTTTTTTTTTTTTTTTTTTTTTAAAGTAGTGTCTTGGTTGTCAAATGTACTAGGTAGTGTAAGACTTCAAGGAATTCTTGGTGTTAACTTTTCTGTGCTCCTGTCAAGTCAGGGCTATAAGGAGGTGGCACCAAGGGAATGATGGCCAGTTTTGAAAATTCTGCCCTTAAATACATATCTGTGTGGATAATTAAAAGAAATACCTTTTCCTTCTCCACTCTTAGTCTGAACACCTGCTGTGGAGTTGTAAAAGGTATGAGGTAAAAGTTATTATGCCTGACTGTGTACATAAAAGCTATAAGATAGAGCATTATATAAAATGCTGACCACTGGATTTAGTCTGCACTTGTGTGGTGTTTCCTGTAGATCCCAAGTCAAATTTTAATGTGTTCACAGCAGCTTTGTTGCAGGTGTGAGAAAAGAAGTATCAGTTCTCATTCTGCAAGTAGGAAAATTGAGGACTGAAGCGGCCACTGGTCTGTGCGAAGTTGCATGCCTTTCCAAGCATGGAACTAAGGCTAAAATTCTGATGTCAAGTCTGGAGCGTTAGCTGGAAGGCCATGCACATTGTACGTAAAATTAATACTTGAACATCTTTTGTTTGTAACAGCCTTTCAGTAATAGGATGAGTTATCCGCAATAAAAAGTGGCTGCATCCTTCAGAGCTGTATGTGGGTTTGGTTTACGTGTGCCGATCTGGAATCTGCTGCTTGCCAAACAACTAACTGAACCTCTGCTTTCTGTCCTGTAAATCTTGGTAATAGTGTTCCTTTGTGTTTAAAAAAATCATCCTGAGAGGTCAGGGTGAGCAAAACTAGCCAGCGGTGTCCTGGACTGTGTCTGTTGTTAAGCTACTGGGTCGTGTCTGATGAGGATGTCGTAGCTGTAGGAACAGGTGAAGAAAAAGTCCCGAAGGCAAACACAGGATTTGATAATATTCCTTCCAAAATTGGAATGTGGAAGACTGGGTTAAAAATAATTGTTTGATTACATGCAGTTGTTATAACTGTTTTCCTTAGGATATTATTTCTCTGTTGGAGTGACGTTCTGAGATATTATCTGAAGCTGGATTGGGGCTATTTGGATGGAAGCTTTAAAGATAAATAGACTAACCTTCGTTTGACCTTTTCAGTTTAAAGTTGTTAATGCTACTCTAAGTCATTCTTCATCATTTTTAGATACTCTAAATATTCCATTACAGCTATACTTACAAGATCTAAATGAAGCAGTGTTCTGTGTCTGTGTGGATTGACTAGAGACAGTCGTTTGCCTCAAGGAGACTGGAGCTGCGATAGGGGAACCTCTCAGGGTACAAGCGTCCTTATTCCATTTGCACAAAAAGAGGAATGACTGGAGATTGCAAAGTGGTTCAGCCATGAATTAGGTGTTTCTGGGTGGTAAAGGCAGAGTCCTACAGGTGTTCCCTCGCTCCAGTTTGGGAGGTCTTGCAGAGCCTGATCGGGCTGGTAGGAACCAAGTGCTGCTGCCTCAGGGCAGGTCTGGGCACACCTTGGACTCTCGGAGGACTTGTGGTGGTGGTGGGATCTGCATTGGCTTCCAAGGAGCTCCTGCCCTGTGCGCTGCTTCCAAAGGTCAGGAAATGGGCAGGTCACAGCCTTAGGGAGAGCAGAGTTAAAATAACTCTGCCTCTGATGGGGCCACGTAACTGTGCTCTGTTGGCAGGATTAGGTTCATGGGCCTACGTTGGAAGATCTCGAGTGAAGAGATCCTGGTCTTGATGTGTAATAGAAGGCTGCGTCTGTCTATGAAGTAATGCATTAGCAGACTTTTTGTAAATGTTGCTTCTACGAAAGTAGGTTATGCAACTCTCCTGAATGAATAATTTCTGATTAAAGCAATGCGAATGCTGTGTTGCTAGATGTGGTTCTCCCATTCAAACATGCAACTCCAACTCTTTTTAATGCTAGACACAGCCTTTTAAAAATAGAAGCATTAAATAAGACTTTCGTCTCTCTATTCTGGCACCTAAATCTGTGTCAACATTTTCCAAAGGGTGGAGCAGGACTTGGAGTTCCCCATAAGGTTTGTGACTGAGCAGTGAAAGCTGTAGCATAGTTAACCCTCTGAAAAATCATGCTGCAGATTTATGTGGTGGTTTTATGTAGGTTTCTTCTTCCCCGGTCTCTGGCTGGATTACCAACTCTTACGATTTTATTGTTACCCTCATGTTAATTCATGTTTCTCAGAGCTTCACCTCTGACAGCAAGGCTAGACTTTGAGAACAGTGAGGAAAACTTGAAAAGACAACTTGAGAGTGTTCCAAACTGAATAGCAAATATTGTACTGCTTATTTAAGAAAAAAAAAAGAGTCCCATCAGGACATAGCTCCTTAGAAACTGACAGTTTTCAAGCCTTGAAGTACTGCTTTAATTATTCCTTTGAAAAGGTGTCGTCTTTGAAAATATCTAAACCAGCAGTTTTCCATAATAGCGGAGTTACTTCCATGTCTTCTGTTTTCTGGCTCTGATCCAAGGTTGGGCTTCTTGCCTGTGCTTGCACTTGGGGTTGGACCACTTATTATTTTCTTCCCTGCAACGGAAGAAACCTCTGATTTCTTTGGAAGATCCAGTGAGTGTTGGATAGTTGCATTTTCACAAACGGAGAGCTATGCTACGGTGTTTAAGTGCGTTCTTCAACCTTCTCGTTCAGTTTTGCTTTGCAGTTAAAGCTGAGCACTGATAAAAGAGGAACTCCCTTATGGCAAACTACTCTCTTGCACTGACGCACGTCTCGTTTAATTGCTCATGCCAGCCTGAGTTCAGCTTTTTTCCTCTTTACCTGTAGCTGAATCACATCCTGTCTCTCACCCGTGCAGATCCTTCTGAGTAGCCGAAGAAATATAAATATTGCACCGTGTAGTAAACAGAAATACCAAGGGAGGTCCGAATGTCCCAGCCCAGTCTCTGGAAATAATTGAATTTATAGGCCTGCTCAGAAGCCCAGCTAATCCAGGCATAAAACTGCACTGGCTTTTGTTGTGCTACTGGTGATACAGACTAACTGTGGGCTGGTTGGGGTGGTACATCCGTATCCTGAGGTTTTTACTTATCTCTTCATGGATGACAGGCAGCTGCAATAGCCGTTGTAACATCTCCAAAGCAACTAACAGCAACAATAAGGAATAGCAGTGGAGAAAATTGTGCAAGAGGCCTGAAAAAGCTCTTCTGTCACGTGAGAAACTCCTGAAGCTGACAGAAATACTGCTTGCCTCACTGGGCTGTGACCAGTAGATGACACTGCAGCCTTATTAACCAGGGGCCATCGCAACGTGGGCGTAACTGAACGGAACTGGAGCATAGGAAGGGGACATCTGATGGCCTTCTCAGTCATGTTGGCTGATAACAGCATCTGCCACGCCACCTGATGCTGGGGGTGTACAGGATACTCATGGCGTAAAACCACCTCACGTACACGTCTGTATGATTAATTCTTGGGGCAGAACACGCTTCCTATGGAGGACTGTGGAAAGCTTGCTCTTCCTGTCTGGGTTTCCTGCTTGCCCTTGCCTTATGGTAGAAGGGAGATCCATGATGGTATTTCTGTCCCTGCATCAAGGAGTGCAATTTCTATTTCTTTCTAGGTTACTGTTGCGTTGAGGCCAGCAAGCACCGAAGGTGACTGCCATAGGTGTGCTTGGCATTGCGTTTGGGATTGAACAAACACTGGCAATTGCATGTTCATGAAAGAGTGTGAGCCACTTGTATCTGGCTTTTTTTAAAGTATAAAGATGATATTTTGGAGAAAAGATATTCCATTCAAATGTTACTTAATTAAAAAAGTAAGTTATGATAATATTTTTATATATCGATGTTATCTTTTTTTTTTTTTTTTAAAAAAGAAAAACACATAGTGGAAGCCATGCAGCTTCTACTCTAGTTCTAATTTTATGTGTATATAAATAATAACTTTAACCTATCTGACTGTAAAGTATGTCTGCAGCATTATCTATTTAAGAAGCACCTCTTAAGCCAAAGCGTACGACGTGCCGCTTATACAAAGCGTATCCCTGTAAGAGCCCTCGAAGTGCTGGGAGAAGGCTCTGCGGTGAGGGTAGCTGGGATTAGAACCAGCGCAGCTGCGCTGTGCAGATGGCAGGAGAACCGGAGGATGGGGTGGTGTCGGGTCTACGTCATTCATGCCTTGGTGTGGAATTTATTAAGGGCAAAAGGAGTTGGCTAGTGTACTGATCTCGATTTGCCGTATGCCAAGCTTGCAGATGCTATTCCAGCCAATTTGCTTCAGGTGGAAAACGTCTCTTCCTGTCACATCTTATCTCAAGTGGGCAGGAGTGTTGTGGTGCTTTTGGAGGAGCTCTGCTCTGAGCACCTGTAACGTGTTTGGGTAGACCTCCAGGAGCACACCACCAGTGGGTTCTCTTTTTCTAGCCTGAGTTCCTCTTAACACGAGCCCTTTTCCCCACGTATTTTGGATCAGTTCTGCAAAGTACTTCAAAGATACCTAAGGACATTGTTGGTCCTGTTAAAGGTGTTCCTTTGTGCTTTGGTCTGGTGTGAACTCTTTGCTGGACCTTCACGGATCACACCATGAGTGATTTTGGCTGCCACTGGAAAGGTGGGCTATTGTTTTGGCCAAAGAATACTGCAGTTCAAGCAGTGCAGATCCCTTGTGCTTTGATACAGACATGTTCATCCTGACAAATATACTCCATTTTGAAGCAATTAAGGAAGCCACCATTATCGAGCCTCGAAGGTCTCAAGTTGTGAGTTGCATCTTCTCCAAAATTAAATCCCACCCCAATACTTTGAATTTATCAAACTAACTCTGCTCAGTTTCACTATTTTATTTGTTGTTTTGAGCCCTTGTGATGCACGCAAGTCATGTCAGCCGTTCCTATTCAGCTGAAAGGAAGGGAGATAAACTTTAATGAAATGAAAGATGAGATTCCTGAGTAATTGCATGAATAGAAGACAGAAATAATCTTAAAAATACAAAATATCTGAAGAATTGGGTCAGAATTTGTGGTAGTCTTTCAAGGAGTTGATTCAACTGAGTTGGAGTTAGGATCTCTTTTCCTCTAAAAAAGCGCACAAATGCATTTAACAAAGGAAGAGTGAAAGCAGTTTAAATGGAGCTGCTTTTTTTAATAAAGGGATCTTGAGAAATGCTTTGTCTCTGAATGTGGGTTCTTCTAAACCGATTACTCTAATGTTGTTTCTGTAATTTAATTATCTCTGCACTCAATGAGAACAAGTTAATTGAAAGTCTCTTCTTTTGTTAGCTGAAACGAATTAGATTTTCCTATGTGGAACTTCATGGCTTTTGTTTACTCCTCTTGTCGTAGGCTGTTTTTGTTCACTGCAGCTGTGCTTTCTATTGCATAACAACTTAATATAGCTGGCTTTATAGCCCTTCCTTTTTATAGGCTGGACAAAATTACCTCCAGGGATTTGCAAATGTAGGTCAGTAGTGTAAAAACACAAATCTCACTCCTGTATTAAAGTTGGCTCCTGAGTGGCCAGTTTTGCTTCCGGTCCCGTCGGCAGGTTGTGTTGCAGGCACTTTGATGTTAGAAGGCTAAACGTGCGTGCAGGGGAATCGCTGGGCTCCCAAGCATGGTCCCAGTAGCCTGGGTTTAGAAATCATGTTTTGTTTATCACCAGAAAGGTTTTTATTTTAGAAAGCTCCCGGGAGATGAGCTTAACCTTGAGCTACGGTAATGTCCGGACTGAACAGGGCTGGGCACGGTTTGTATTTAGATTGGCGACAGCTGGTCCTTCGGAGCTGCATGACTCAGTAGCTGACACACTTCCTTCTGGGTATGAATGCCATAGCACGTTGGTAGGAGGTGCTGCACTGCTCCGTGAGTCATTACATCCAAAGCAGTGAGTTTTTCCTGGTCATTAAAGATGGCTTGGCTCCCTTAGTAAGAGCACGGCTTTGCCTGGTTATTCTGACTAACCCCTGACTGCAGTAAACTCCCTCCCCTCGCAGACCCCTCCCCGACAGTGCGGTTTCATCGTTTGCTCTTTGCGTTCCCGCCGAAGTGCTGCGGATTCGCGATGCTGGTATAGAATAGCCGGTCCTTTTCCATACTGGGGAGATCTGTGTATTTTTACAGCTGGAGTGGAATCCAGCAACCAGAACCTTGAGTGTTTCTTGACCATTTCAGGAGCAAGGAGGAGCTTCCCATTCCCCACAGCGGGGCACGGAGAGGCTTTGAGCTTTGCGGATTCCTGAGGACCTGCTCAACCTTGTGATAGTGGTGGATGTGTTTGTCTCCTTGTGTATGGGTTTCACAGTGACCTCATATTTGTGTCCCAGTGAAATGCAGGTGCTACCCTGCCACGAGAAAGGTGAAAGATTTGTGTTGTAGCTGGCAGGCTAACCACATGCCAAGGCTGCTGTGACTTGAGGATGTTTCAGCAGCTTTGTGCTAGAATGCTATTTACGCACGACTACTTTAAGCTTGACTAGAGATGTTTGCAGTCAATTTATGCTCTGGAGCACCTAACTTTCCTTTCTGGCCTACACAGACCAATGGGACTTTCTAGTTCTAGAAATTGCAGGTTCTGAACTGATGAGGATGAAAGAGGAAAACATAAAAATGAAAAATGGGTAGTCGTGCTCCCGGGACTCTGGACAGCTTTCTAGATCTGTTTCTGCTATACCTTACTACCTGTGAGGATTCATGGTGGCTTTTGGAGATGTCCTTCCCAGCACGATTCCTGTGTTAATCACAAAGCTTTTAAACAAAATTGCTTACTCATTGCCTGTTATAACCTGCCAGTTCTGATCCATGTTTGATCTGGAATTGTTTTAGGAATATCTAGGTATGAAGGAAATGCCTGTCCTTTTGGCAGAAGTAGAGGCTCCATTTCACAGAATCACAGAATTATCATGATTGGAAAAGACCTAAAAGATCATCCAGTCCAACCATCACCAATACTTCTCAGCTAAATCATATCCCTCAACACAACATCCAAACGTTTCTTGAACACCCCCATGGTCGGTGACTCCACCACCTCCCTGGGCAGTGCATTCCAGTGCCTGACTACCCTTTCCGAGAAGTAATATTTCCTAACGTCCAGCCTGAATCTCCCCTGGCGCAGCTTGAAGCCATTGCCTCTAGTTCTATCACTGTCTACAAGAGAGAAAAGGCCGACCCCTAGCTCACCACAATCTCCCTTCAGGAAAATATTCCGTAGACTTTACAAATATCCTATTTGGATAATAACTCTTTTCAAGTTACTTTTCCAAGAGCCCTAGTTCTGTCCTTATTGAGTTGGTGACCCATTTTTTCTGATGTATCAGGTAGGTTCTTGGTCAAGTTTCCAGCCTAGAGATAAACGGGAGCTTTTCTTCTAAATCTGCTTTTCCAACTTTTGTTTCAAAACCCAAAACTTAGCTGCAAAGGAAGTGCCTACATGGAAAAAGTAAACCGTAAAGCTTTAGCTGTCTTAGTTTGCAGAGAAGTTCTAGGGAAGGATTAAGGCGACTGTCATTCCAGTGTTTGAAATATTCTAGCATATTGTAATCATTCTTAACATGTTTTGAGATGTTATGTGGTAGCCATCCACTGTTTAATCAGAGTTCTGAAAGGCTCAGTTATGTTTCTAGGATGAGAGGTTAGCAGTTAATAAGTCTTTGACAGCAACGCCAGTCTTGTCTTAACCCACTTACTAATTCAATACCTGGAAAACTCCGTAAAAGTCTCGGATTCGGGATTGCTTTTAAGTGGATGCTTGCAATAATATTTGCTGCTCACATACTGATACCATGCTGTGCTTGTTCTGACCTCCCTGTAAGGACCTGATCCACAACCAATTTTGAAATAAGCGGAAAGTCTTCCATTGATGTTGTGCTTTCAACCAGATCCTAGAAGAAACTGCAGAGGAAGCGATAACATAGTGGTGGGTCATGTGTCTTGTGTCTGCAGTACTGGGGAGCTGATGTCATGTTTATTAGAAGCCAAGATCAGAGTTCACAGGCTCAGGAAATGTCTGCAGAGTTTAGGAATGGTTTGTAACTTCTATCCCAATGACAGGTTTATTTGGCACTTTTTGATAAGTGGCCTGTTTGAAATTTCCTCTCCAAGTAAGTAATTTGTAATTCCCACTTGAAAGGGCTACTGTGGGGGATGGTGATGGGGCCATATTTGAAAACCATTTATGGTTACTAACATCCTGGCATCTGTCGTCCAGGAGTCCTGTGCCTTTATTGTTTTGATCTGTCCAAAATGACTTCTTTATATAGAAACTGGAAAACTCTGTGTCCTGAGTGCAGATAAAAATATTTATGGTCCCTTAAAACGTATAAATAGAATTGGTGACTAAGCTAAAGGATCATTAGAAATAGTTCTGGATTTTTTTTTTTTTTCCGTGATTAAAATTTTGATCGCAACCTTCCAGTGTGATTTTCACTGTTCCTCGCCAAGACACCATGATTGTGACACTCAATCTGCTAATGCTGAGCTATGGCACTGATTCGCAATCCTCTTATCCTGAGCCTGGCTTCTGCTTTCTTAAGCAAGAGCATAGTCATTTTGCAGGTGTTGGAGGTTTCTTTCACTGGCTGCTCCTATCGCAGGCTAAAGAATGTTGGGAAAACTCTTGTGATGGTGTAGCTGCAGTACCAGTATCAAGGAAACAAGGTTTACTGGGAGAGGTAACGGCTTTTCTTAAACCAGCTTGTGTAGTTGGAAAGAGCAAACAAACTCAGGATCTCAAGGGATCTCATAAAGTGGATCAGAGCCCGAAAGTTTAGTTGGTCTTTCTAAATATGTTGGATAATTCTTGTTTACTTTCCTGAATTTCAACAGAATTGTCAAGCTCCATCGATGGGAAAAGCACATCATTATATGCTTTTAAAGATTATGGGTAGATCCTAGAACTATAACAAAGCTTGGTTTTGATGATAACTGGGGTTCATGAGCTTTATTTTTTTTATTTTTTTTTTTAATGTATGATTGTGTGACTGCTCCTCTGAGGTGTAGGAGGAGCATGAGGGACATTGGACAGCTGCCTGCCAAGAATGAAAATGGAGAATTTCCCTTTGTCTCCCTTTTTTTTTCTCTGTTTCCAGAAGCAGTCTGGTGCAGTAGACCTAGACTTGGGTTTCACCTGGACTGGTTTTTATTTTGAGAATTTGAGCAGGTCTTTGGGGAAATGTTACCAAAACACAAGCTCTTCAGAGTCAGTGCTTGGGGAGATGGAGGAACCCAATGAAGCAGCTGTCAACTCCTCTCTGGTTAGAGGATTAACAGGAATTAGGTTGTCACCAGCGTTCCTGGGAGCACCCAGGTCAGGGAAGGGCCTGTGTGTCTCCTTTGGAAGCTGAGTACTCTGAAAATCTTGTGTTTAGTACTTGTGTAAAACTTGTAAATAAATCCCAGACTCCCATGTCATTTCTGTGCTCTTGAAAGCACCTCAGCTTTTTGTGGCAAGATCTAGCTGGACAAATACTGTCTTTGATCAAAATCTGAATAGATGGAAGAAACCTGACTTGCCTGAAGATACGTGGAGGACTAGTGGTAGGGTTGAGAGGAGAATCAGCATTCCATTTCCATTTTGCTGCCCCGTTCGCTGGGGTTTGAAGTCACATTGGGTAATTTTGAATCATGTTCAGATTCGTTTCCTGTCATTGGAGGTTTATGCATTGCATGTAGCCTGACCTCTGCCCTCATCTGGGAGAAACCAGACAGGACATCCAAACAACACTTTATTGTAGTGTTGATTTGGTTCTACTCTTGGCTTCCTGCTCGGACCGTTTAATGACGTGTTCATGATGGTGTCCCCAGAATCACGGGGAAGGTACTGCCATTCGGCATTAGGAGTCGCGTCTAGTTCCTGCCAGCAGAGGACATTGTTGTTCAATAAATTTCTCCAGGAGACTCTTGGCATTTGCTGGGCTCTTCATCCTGATGATTTAGAGCTTTGATATACTTGGACAATTTGTTACACTCACAAAAGAGCCTGTTTTTGTGGAAGAGTGAAAGCTTCTGAGACTTTAGAAAACAAATTGCAACTGAACTACCAGCCAGGTGCTGGAAGCAGAGTGCTTTTTGGCACACCAGTTTTCAGCCAGTAAAGCACTGCTTGTAGAAGTGACTGGCACCAGTACTGCAAAGGTTACGTGAGTCCCATAAGCAATCAGCAGGAAGAATTGAAATCTGAGGAAACATTATGCATCTATTATTAGCAAAACTTGCAGCTGCATGTGAGAGATAAGCAGAGATCATGGCAGAAGTTGAAATTAAGGAGGGATTTAAAACTGATGGCTTGGAGAAAAATGAATTTGTATGGGCCTTGTGTGAAGGAACCTCTCGATGGCAGCAGTGGGCTAATGCTGCCGCAGCTCAGGGGGGAAAAATTGTGTTTGTTCAGCCATTCACTGATATCAGGTGTGGAGGTGAGAGCTGGGGAATCAACCTGTTAATATAAAGGAATCTTTATTGGGTCCACAGGAGAAATGAGTCCCTGCAGACACAGAGCAGCTTCAGGTCATGAACAGGACAGGGTAGGTGCTCTGAGGTGTTGATCAACCTGAAAAGCAGTCCTTGTTGATGTGTAATTAGCTGTGCCCTGAGCTGAGAGCACAGGGACAGTCAAGTGTCTTCGGTTGGAGGTGGGTGTCATAATTGAGAAGACGCTTGAAGGGCATAAATATCCAGTTTGCAAAAACCAAGCCAATCAACCCAAAAAATCCTGCCCCCTCTGTGGGTAAGAATAGAGATTTAGCAACTTTTTTCTTTGAGAATTCACCTCAATTTTGTTGAATTACTTGCTAAGTAGCAGTAATGTGAATGCTAAATACTTGATGCTTTAAAAATGTTTCTAATGTTTGCTATAGTAGAACAATCTTTTAACTCACTGTTAATTTTTAAAGTTAGGATGAGAAGGAAGGTTTTAAGCTGACTTCAGCTGAAATGTTTTTGACTTCTGAGCCTGTTGGGCCAACAGGGAGGATTCAACCCTTTGACAGCGAGCCAACAAACATACTCTGTCCTACTTCTCCTTCAGCACTTCTAATGCCTACCATCCTCCATTGCTTTGTTTCTGATGAACACTTCAATGAAAACACCCTGATGCCACTGCAAACCCCCAAGTGTGGCCTCTTAACCCAGCATGCAAATAGCAATGCCGTCCCCTTCTCTTGTGCGTTAAAAAGGATTACGGCGGAACGGGGATGTGTTTGACAGGCCTTGCTCTATCAGCTTCAGTTGCACCATATTTGTGTTAGCTGAGGATGTGGCTTTGGGGTTTGATTTCAGTTGCTGGTTAAGTCAGGAAACCTAAGTTTCTCAGCTGGGATGCCTTTTTTTAATAATTTTTTTTTTTTATTTGCATGGATCTGCTCTTAAATAAGGAGTATAACTGGACTGAGTGTTACTCTTCTGATGGATTAGTTCTCTTTTGGGCTTTCATGTCCAGATGCCTCCTGAATGCTGCCAAAGCCAATTGTTTGTGGATTTTTTCTTTTTCTTTTTTTCTTTTCATAAGTAGTAGTAGTTGAACAGTGCAAAATGATGGGCGAGTTCCTCAGTGGGGATTGATCTTCCCCCTTACCCTGCCAAGCACGGAGGCACAGTTTGCAGTAACTTAGGGCTTGGCCTGTAAAGTATGTCTAGATCAAGTGCTGGAGATATTTTTCTGCCTGAAGGCCTATGATGGCGAAAAAGGAAAAAAAAAAAAAAAAATCTGAATCTCCTTTCACACGGGAAAAGAAAATCACAGGCTTATAAGGAAAGGTGTGGTGAGCTTCATGCTTTGTAACTTCTTTCCTCCTCCCCCCCACAGGAGTTCAAGAGGTCTGCAGAACCTCAGGTTCCACAAAATGTGACCATCCCTAATTATAAGGTTAAGGGATTAATACTGCATATAGCAATAGGAAGTGTGAGGAGGAAGCGCTACCCCCTTTGCTGAACGCCCCTTTTTTAAGAAAAATAGCAAAATCAAAGTTTGTATTAGGAAATGTGAAAGTCCCCTGAGTCTCAGCATCCTCTGAAGTCATTTCTTCCACTGCTAGGTAGCCAGCTTCCTATTTATTCAGGAACACTGTAACGTCTGTGGGAGAGAGAAAGACACGCTAGTACATGTGGCCTCCTCAGCTGAACCTTGGGGCCTGGCCATTGGGGGAAAAAGCAGTGTGTTCCCTAGCACTGTTTTTTTTCTTTTTTCAGGTTTTCTTTTAATGCTTGCGCAAACCTGGTGATGTCCAAGGAAGAAAGAGGGCAGTCCAGACTACTTAAACCGAATAGTCGGCAGCTGCTGTTGTGCTGGTTTTAGGGTAGAAGCCACTGGTTTTGGGACCTCTTACGTTCTACAAGTAGCAGGGCTGATCTGGCACCTCTGTCTTGGGTTGAAATCAGTAGGTCTCGGCTGATTAGGGATGAGTTTTGAGAGGTTGAAGTGAATGTTATAGTTCAGTGATGGAGAAGAATTAAAACTCCTAGGACTGATTTAGTTAGCGAACTTTATTATGTCGTGGAGACTGGGTTGTGTCCATCCTTGCATGGTTAAGAAGGTTTTTGAAATCCTGGTGTCCTCAAACTTTCCTGGCTGAGTGGTTTAATGGGTGGCCAAAGGTTCTGGCTCTTGTGTCCAGCACTGCTTGGAAGTGGCAAGGTACAGATGAGGCCTTTCTTGTAGGAGTTGATGGTATTGGTGTGTTCTCCCTGTTCACTGGAAAGGGACAGGAGGCACGTTGGTACCTGATCGAGCTTAGGAGACTGGTTTATATATGGCCAGGAAGTACTTATGCCCTTGACTAAGCAAATAGCAACTACACTACGTTTTGGATGTGTAAAAACAGCTGGGGTGGGTATGTCAGAGGAGGCAGCAAAAGTATTTGTCCCTTTCACATTGCTAAAGCTGGCTTTTTACTCCAAGGTCATGGCTCGTCCTTGAAACATTCATTTGCTTAATCATTTTATTTAGCTTTCTCTTGCAGGTCTGTCTAGTCTCTTTCTGTGTGAGACTCGCACATCTGCCCCCCCTGCCCTGCTCTCCCATCATACTGCTGACAGCACACACGTTTTAAGCATCTCAGCTTTCCTCCGAATTCCCCGGCAGCCTGTGCTTCCAACCATCCGCATCTGGCATTTGTTAGTGACAATCTGTGGCATCACAGATCCCCTGCATCCTCAAATGCAGTCCCGTGCTACGGCCGCGTCCCGTTCTACGACTTGGCTTGTGGGATGTATCCCTCTCGTGATCTGAGGTGTGGATCCTGGGTGCAAGAAGCACAAAGTTCCCTTCTTGTGTCTTAAACTGATTTTTTATTTGAGCTATGAGATAAACCAGCCAAATGGAAGCTTAAAAATAACATTCTTGGTGTTTTTTTTTTAATTATTTCTCATAAATTAGCTCTAGTAAGTTAGGTTAGGCCCTGCTTAAAGTTTTTCTGTCTGATGTTCTAAGGCTCCAGCTTCAAAAATTCTTAGTGATTTGTTTTCAAAAGGGAAGGACAGTTAATAACTCCTGTCAGCTCAGTGGAGGTTATGGAGGGCTCCGTGCTCTTGAGGATTGGGCTGGTTTTTGTCTCCAGTTCATCAAAGTCTTTGAAGTACACGCTTATCTTTAATCCTGTGCCTAATGCTGTGTGATAGTCAAACACAAGTTAAGGTGGTGTTGTATTTTAATGTTATGTTTCAGTTTTTCAAATGGTGGTCTACCTCTAAATTACGTGCAGGTGACTTCTTGCACGCTTGTGTGACCATCGCCTGTCAGAGGGTTCGGTTTTGGAGTTACTGAATTGCTCATGGAGACAAGTAACCCTTGCTTCTTCATGTACCAGTGCTGTCAGCATGCAAAAGTAAGACAAAGATGACTTTGTATGAATTTGGGGGGGGGGGGGGGGGGGGG